>PVIY010028867.1:0-32648 GCA_004026745.1 Myrmecophaga tridactyla | reverse complement strand
GTGCCCAGCAGCCCACACCCTCGTGCCCAGCACCCCACACCCTTGTGCCAGCACCCCACATCCATGCACCCAGAACCACATGCCCTAGTGCCCAGCACCCCACGTTCATGCGGGGAGTCCATGTGCCGCCACCAGACTGTCCTGTCCTGTCCATCCTGCCCTTCCACCCATCCTGCTGGTTACCCATCCTGCCCATCACCTGTGCTGCCCATCACCTGTCCTGACCATCCACCCGTCCACCCATGGCCTGGGTCCGGAACGAGCCTCTGGACCTCTCTGGCCCCTCCCTCCCTTCCGAGGGGGCTCACTCCCCACTGTCCGGGTCAGTGTGAGCGAGTGGCCTCACTCAGTGTGCCAGGCCCGTGACGGGTGGTGACCCCGCTTCCCTGACTCATTTCTAGTTTATCTCATTCACATAAAAAAAGTGTGGTCGCTACAAGAATAACTTTTTGGAATTATTGAGGCTTTTTAAAGGCCTAGTACACCAACAATTTCGATGAGGATTTAATAGATGCTTGCAAGAAAGCAGCTACAGAATCTTGCAAGCCAGCTCGTTCAAACCTGGTGTTAAACCTGTTCTACATACTTCATCTCTCAGAAACTGGAATCCCCCTCAGCTGTCCATAAGTTATTTTGTTTCATTTTTTATTTTATTTTATTTCAGTTTTCAAAACCTGCAGCACCAGACTTTTATCCTTCCCTGTGAAGCGAGGCCCTTTCCTCCCTGGCGCCGTGCCCCTGCCCACTGCAGCCCCTCCTCTTTCCGGTCCTTTCTGTGTTCTGACTTCTTGTGGACTTCTGGATTTCCTTCCCACTGCTGTAGCACGTGGGGTCCGCAGGTGTTTTCTCCGAGTGTAACCACGGGAACGCGGCCGTGCGCTTTCCTGCTGTGGGACCCTCCTTCCCGCCCCGTGGGCACGGGTGTGCAGGTGTGCTTGCGCGGTGTTTGCACGGACGTGCAGCCCTCTGGGCTCCCACCCACCTGCCGCGTCCCGCCATCCGCGTCCCTCGCAGGTCGCGCGCTGCACCGGGGCCAGGCCGGGGCACCCGAGCGGGGCGGCCGAATGAATAACGGACCCCAGGGGCTCGCATCAGCACAGGCGCGGGGACAGCGGGCGCAGAGGCCAACCCACCCGGCCTCGCTTCCACCTCGCCCATTTCTGTGCCAATCGCCGGTCAGCGCAGTGAAGCGCGCGCTACCGCGCTGCAAGACCCTAGGAGCCGGCTCCGTGGCCCCTTCCCTACCCGCGTCCGGCCGAGAAGGGCTCGCGCCGGGCAGCGGAAGAGGGCCGGGTGCTCACGGGCAAGAGCCAGAGTTGTAGGGGAGCCAGCCATTCTCAGATTCCCGCTTTACGCAGCCCCTTTAAGAGGAGCCAGCGGAGCCGGGCAGTGACGTCAGGGAGGCGCGGGAGTCGGGGGCAGATCCTCCGCGGCTTCGCGCCAGGAGGCGGGGAAGGGCGGGACGCGCTCCGCGGCTCGGCCTGACTGACAGGCGCCCTCCCCGCCCCGCGGCCTCACCCCGCCCGCCCCGCGGGCTGTGAGGGGCGGGACTCGCCCTCGGCACTAGGCGGCGGCGTGTGCGGGAACCTTCCCAGCCCGGACCTAATAGCTGCGCGGGAAGCGCTGAGGGTCGGCGGCGGCGAGGAGCGCGCGGGGCGGTGACAGCGCAGCAAGAACGAACGATGCCGCGCTACCGGCCGGGCCCGGTCCTCCGCCCCCCGCCCTGGGCCCGGAGACGCCCCCGACGAGGCTGAGGTCCTGCGGCCTCAGCTGAGACCGTCCGGGCCGGGCCGAGGAACCTTGGCTCGGCGGGCTGCCGCACCGGACGCCGCGGTCCTGCCGGGAGCCTCCACCGTGGGCTGCGGCTCCTCCAGGTGAATGTCCGCCGCGTGGGCTGGGGTGGGGGCGCGCGCTCGGATCCCGAATTCCGACCCCGACGGCCGCTGCCCCTCCCTGAACTCTGGTCTCCTGCCCGCCCCAGCCTGGAACCAGTGGTCCTCTATCCCGAAGACGGTCCTGAATACGGCCTTAGAACCGGACTGGAACTCGGGTCCAGGCCCCTGAACCCTGGGCTCGAATTTTCAGTCCTGACTCCCCAGTTCCTGCCCCACATTCTGGTCCTGGCCTCAGAACCCCGAGTCCCGACCTAAGCAACCACCCCTGGTCTCTGACCCTTGACCACAGCTCCTGACCCCCGGCTCTTGGGTCAGTCTGCGTTTTGAACCCCAGGGGTGGTGCCCTGCATTCCCAACCCCTGCTTGGGGACTCTAACCCTTGGCTCCTGTCCCCACATGCTGACCCCTGACCTCTTACCCCTGCCTCCTTCTGGCCGCCTGTCCCTTCTTGCCCAGCTGGCTTCCCAGCCTCCCAGGCTGAGCAGTGTCCCAGGGGGAGGGCGCTGCTGGGCCTCATCAGGCCCGTCCTGGCTGCCACGGGGCAGGGACGGTCTGTGTCCAGAAGTGCATTTCGCCAGGACCCAAGCAGGGGCGTCCTCACTGCATCTGTCCCAATTCTGACAGTAGCTGCAGTGTCCGGTGGGGTCAGCTTGTCCTCCTGCTTGCTTTTCTAGGGACGCAGGTTGTGTTCTAAACACTGTCTTGTTTCAGGGATGAAGCCTTAGCACCATATTGAACTCAGGGGTGGGAACTATAAACATCTTTTAGGTTTACCCACTTAGACCCTCTTGGCTTCTCCGGGTGGTGCGGGTGACTGCAGGCAAAGCTGCAGTTGGAGCAGCAGGCCAGGGCCGAGAGCAGTCCAAGTCGATCAAGTCAGGACTTCTGTTTTGCCTCCTTGCATCCTTAGGACTCCCTTCTGAGGTGGTTTAGCAGTGCACCTGCCTGGCAGTGAGGACAGAGAAGGCTCCCCGTAGCTCTGCTGGCCATCGTGGCTCCCTGCACTGTCCATGTGGCCACCTCTGTTCCACGTTAGGATGGAAGGAAAGCCTTCCGATGCCACGTGAAGTGTTTGTCAGGTGAGTGCTTAATTTTAATAACTTATTCCTTTTCTTTTTAAATTTTCCAAGATGAAGTGTTGCCATTTTAGTACTTAGTTTTCATATGAAAAGTGACACTGTATGTGTTTAGCTTACAGTTGTGCTTGGCCTCTTAAATGCGGGAAGGTCACAGGCTTTCTCTTGTGCTTCCTGTTGTGTTTCTGAGGTGTGCCCTCTGCAGCTTGTGCTGGAAGGAGCATCTTGGAGCATGACCAGCCCCTGGGGTTCAGGTGTGCCTGGGGCACGGCAGGGAGTGGCCAAGTCACAGTCTGTGGGATGCGCGTGGATCCAGTTTTGGGGCTGGGCCCTGTGGGTCTTGTACTCCTGTTGGGGTCCAAGGCTATCAGTGGCAGCCAGGGTTGTCCAGGGTAAAAAAAACATGTGGGCATATAGCTGGGAGCTATGGAGCTCCTGGAGGAGAGTGTGGGCCCGGTAGGACAGGGCTGGGTGGGTAGAACAGTGGGGAGCAGGATGAGGTCTGCCTCAGTGCAGCTTGCTGGCTGCATGACGTGCTAGGGCCCTGCTTCTCGCTGTGGTTTAGTTTTCTCCATGCAGCTGCTTGTGACCACTTTAGGGTACAGTGTGTGTCCAGGTTAGTTCCCCTGTGATTTCTTCCTTGCTTTATTCCTTGAGATGACACCCTCATGCAGGGCCAAGTGACTTGGTTGCTGACAGGGTCATTGGAGCCCAGGTTAGTTTGCAGAGCTGTGCTGTGCCCCATGTCCCTGAGGGGTACAGAGTGTGCCCTTTCATTTGATGGGTGCAGCAAAGCCATGTCCATCTGGCATTCACCATCTTCCAGGGAACCCACGCTGCTCTCCTCTGTTTGCAGGGTCTCCTGCCAGCATGTGATTGAGGCTGGGGCTTGTGATTTAGGTCCGCCTTAGCCCACATGAGAGACAGACACCCCATTTGTGCTGCCCTCCGGGATTGGGGAATGCTTACCACTGTCCCGACTGTGTTCCATGGTGCACGCCTGGCATCTTGCTGCCTGGGTAGCCTGGAGCCAGCCTGTGTGCCACTGTATGGCCGGCCACCTCCAGGCCACCTGGGAAGAGTGGGGTTGCCGTGCAGGGCGTGCCGCTCAGGCAGAGGTTGTAGTGATGAGGTCGCGGGCGTCGGTTCTGATATCCCGTGACTCCAAGGACTGTGGCAGTGGCAGTGACTTGGGGCACCTCACTGCCCAGGGTGCCCAGTAAGAAAGCAGCAACCAAAGGCCTTGAGCATCCCATGCCCCAGAGCGGGCAGCTTGGCGTCTGGGTCTCAGACTAGTACACCGCAAGGTGGTTGGTAGGGAAGGGAGTTGGCACGGGCCCTGGTGGGCAGCCTGGCAACGGGTTTGGAGTGCTGGCTGGGTATCCCGGCTTGGTGGTAGAAGCTCCCACATATCTGTGCCTGATGCCCTCTGGGATTGGTGCCGCTGTTACCCTCTGCTCAGCTTGATGGAGGTGCCACAACTTGTGCCCATGTGGTTTCTCATCCGTAAAGCCCCAGTATTAGAAGAACTGCAGATTTCTGAGTAAAGAGAAGCCTGAAGGGGAATGTATTAGGTTTCCCATGGAAACAGAACCCATAGCATATCATGCAAATATGAGGAGATTTATCATAGCAATTGGCTCTTGCGATCGTGGGGATTGACAAGTCTGACTTCCATGGGGCAGGCTGCAGGCCTGGAACCTGATAGGTTTCCAGGAATCTGCCAAGAAAAGCTGGATGGTGATCCGGGTGGGTAGGGGAACACAAGCCCTTTGGTGGGTCATGGGGGACCTGGTGGTTGGTTAGAGTTCCTGCTGGGGGACAGGGGCCCAGGAAGTTGAGGTTTGCAGTGTTTGGTGTGAAGCAGATCTGACTGATGGAGGTCAGTTCGGGGGCAGGTGGGGGAGGGCTGACACTGTGAGGGACGACGGGAGGCCCTTGCAGCCCACAGCCATGCTGCTGGGATGGGATTCACCCACCGTCCCCCTGGAGGCCACCCCAGCCCGTGGCAACGAGCACAGCCCTCCTGACAGCCTCTGGGGGTGAGGGTGGGAGCCCTGTGGTGGTTCTGCCTTGAGACCCCTGGCTAGTTCACACTCAGACCTGGAGATTTTGTGGTAGAAGGACAGTGTCTGAGTAGCACCCAGGACAGCTGCACCCAAGGGCCCACAGCCCCACTGGGTGGGAGATGAGCCCGTGGCCCGGTGGGAATCTTGCTTTCCCCCGGGCTTCTCTCTGTACTTGCTGGGCCTGGATGTGGCTGCCAGCTAACGCTCCCCACTCGTGTGCACACTGGCCCTGGGAACTGTGAGGCAGTTTTTCTAAGTAAAATCAAGTAAGCCTCTAGAAGAGAAAGTGTTTGTTTTTTTCTTTTTCATTTAATTTTTGGTCCTTTTTGCACCTTCCTCACTGGAATGTAGATGTGAGGCCTGGAGGCCCAGTAGGTGTGGTACAGACCCAAGGTTGTAAGCCTCTTCTAGAAGATGCTCCGGGGGGAACCTGGTATTTTTGTTCCTGGAAGGAAAGGAGACAGGGCAGGGCAGAGGCCAGGGGAAGTGGTGAGTGTCCTGGGGAAGGGTGGCAGAGGGCTCAGGAGAACTGGCCGCCGCTTGTTCTGCGCGCCCTGATCCTGTGTGGCTCCTCTGTCTCCCTTCCGAGTCCAGGCCCTGCTCATGAGCTCTTTTCTGTGGTGCTTCAGGACATGGCTGGGGGACTCGAGGGGCATTGCACGGACCACACCCCTGGCCTGGCCTGTGCACGGTGACGGTCAAGGTGGTGCCTCATGGGAGCCGTGCTTGTCTGATCCTGTCCTGGCTGTGAGAGAGCCCGGCTGCCCGCTACCCCAGGGATGGCACAGGCTGCTCAGGGGCCCGTGCAGGGCCCAGCCTGGGAGTCTTCACGGAGGTCGAGACTGAGCGGGGTCGAGCACTGATGTTCAGGCTGGTAGACTCGGGGACAGAAATCCATGACAAATTCCACTGGAGTGAGCAGAAATCACAGAAAAAAGTCCTGGGGTCAGAGCAGGTGGTACATTTCCTTCCACCTGGTGATTGCAGGGCATGGGGGTGGGTCACGCCTCTGCGTCAGGCAGCCTCCCAGCAGCCCCATCAGCCCCCTCTGTGCAAGAGGAAACCGAGGCAGCAGGTAGCTGTTGCCTCCCAGGCCTGCAGCTATTCCAATAGCCTGGAACTCAGCCCCAGGCCAGGAAATGTTTCTGCAGTATTTTCTAGTTGGCAAATGTTATTTGATGCCAATTACTGAGATCACTGACACTGAGATTTGAGAAATGAGTACTGTGGTGACGTCTGCCTCTGTAGGAATGTCTGTCACCTGTGAAGGCCACAGGCTGCAGCAGGGGTTGGGGTGGGTGGCTGGGGGTGTCAGGGCTTGGTCTTTTTCTGAGCTGAGCACTCGCCTCTGGGGCTGGGCGACTTCCATGTCCTTGACTGGCCTCTCACAGTGACCCCAACCATGCCCTTGCTTGTGTCCTTCCCAGGAGTGGTTGAGCTTGTGTAGGATGGAAAGTGGAAATCTCGTGAATTAATGCTAAGCCCCTTTCCAAAGTAGATGGAGGAGCAAGCCAGGAAAGTCTGCAGCATACTTAACTAGCTGGCCTCCAGTAGGAACGTTTGACCCCATGGCCCAAGGAAGGGTCATGGCCCAAGGAAGGGTCTGAGGAAGGACACCTCAGAACGTAGCAGGGGTCTGTGACTGGGTTTCCATGTCAGCCTCAAGGCAGTGTGGGCCTGAGCACAGGTGTCCAGTGAGTCTGGTGCTGACTATTGGATCGCGTGCCCTGGCCTGTGTCGGGGCTGTCCTATGGCCTCGCATCCTCCTCTGTTATGGAATGGGGGCTGGGGGCAGAGGGGCCACTGCCAGTCTTGGTCACTTCCGGGGAGTTCCCTTTATTGTTTCCAAAGAGGGAGTAAAATGTGTGTGTGCACAGCTGTATGCACAACCCCACACGCACACATGCACACTCACAGAAACACTTCTTGCCCCTTTTTGGAGGGACACTTGGAAGGTCAACACTGTCTATATTTATTTATGAGATTATAACTGATTTAAAAATTTGCATGTACTTTTCTTTTTTTTTTTGTGGGTGTGTGGTCCGGGAATCAAACCTGGATCTCCTGCATGGAAGGTGAGCATTCTACCACTGAACCACCCATGCACCCTATAATGTACTTTTTATAATTAGAAAATTATGCCCCTAAATTGTTAAAGACAGTATAAAGAAATTCTGCATCCTTTCTTATGAATTTATAGAAATGGGAAAGTGGATTTTGACCAGGAATAAAACAGCTGGATTCGTGAGGGTGGGGTAATGCCTAGAGTCCCAGGTCCAGGCCTCTCTTGGCATCCCTGACTGCTTGTGCCTCCCCCTCACTGTCCATGCGCATGAGCAGCCCTGAGCATGCGTGCCTCCCCCAACTGTCCACCCACACAAGTGACTCTGAGCACGTGTGCCTCTCCCCTGCTGTCCACGCACACAAGCAAGTCTAACCATGTGTGCTTCTCCCCAGGTCGTTCACATGCACAAGCTGCACTGTCAGGAGTTTGGGGGAAGAATATGAAGCTTCCATAGTGCACGGGACAAGTTTGTCAAGTAAGTGACTGTGGGCCTCCTGGAGGTTGGGGAAGGTGTTTTCACGGCAGTTTTGTCCACAGATTTACCCTCTGGGCATGTCCTCATGATTTGCCCACAAGAGAACGTGTGCCAAATGCTTGCCTCTTCCCTAGGGTGGGCACAAAATACCAGCATCAGTTGCCTGATGCTGAAGTGGTCTAGTGACTGTGTCCCTTGGGTTTAGATGAGAGTCCCAGGCAGCGTTTGTGGGGAGGACACCTCTGTGTGCCCTCTGGATGCCCCACACTGTCCTCAGGCTGCCTACCCCACTCCATGACAGACGGACAGGAGGAGGGTTTCAGTGGTCTTGGTGACTCCATGTCCTTGGTGAGTTTTGTAACTGCAGACAGAAAGCACTACAGGCCTTGTGTCCCCAGCCAAGTGCACGCCTAGTGCCTGTGGGGAACTGGCTCTCCTTTTTATCCTGTATGGGGTCTCAGGTCCCCTGGCCCCATGGTCTGGGGAGGTCCCAGCAGTGGCAGCAAGGAGGCTCAGCTCTCGAGTCCCCGTTCAAGAGCAGGAATTCCCATCTGTGGTTGGTGGGCATCGGCTGCGGGAGGCTTCCCTCCAGGGCCCCCTGCCCCAGTTTCCATCGGTGGCCATGCGTGGGGCCCAGAAAAGGCCTGTCCTTTGCTCTGGGGGTCAGGGAGGCCTGGATCTTTCTGTTCCTCACATCTTCCTCCTGAGAGCTTCCTGGTCACGAGGGTGTTCTGGTTTCCTAAAGCTGCCAGAAATGCATTGGCTTTTACAAAAGGGATATATTAAGTTATGAGTTTGTCATGCTGAGGCCATGAAAATGTCCAAATTAAGATGCCAACAAGAGGACGTTTTCTTGGAGGAAAGGCTGCCAGCATCTGTAACCCTGTCAGCTGGGAGGGCCTGTGGCTGGGTCTGCTGGTCCTTACTCCCCACTTGTTACTTTCAGTTTCTGATTCTAGTGGCATCCTCTCTAAGCACCTGTGGGGCTTCAGTTAACTTCTCTGGGATAGACTTTGGATCGGTTTCATCTCTTAGCATCTCCTCGGGGCATTTTTGCCTGCATCTCCAAATGTCATGGTGTTGTCATCTCCCTGCGGTGGTGTCGTCTCTCTGAGTCAGCTCTGAACTCTGTGTGAGCTTTTTTAAGGACTCTGGTAAACTAAGACCCACCTTAAATGGGGATGGGGGGTCACATCCTCATGGAAATAATCTAATCAAAAGTCTTACCTACAATATGCCTGCACCAACAAGAGTGGATTAAAAGAGCCTGGGTTTTTCTTCCCTCAGGTCGACGTGAACTGTCCTGAGCCTGCCTTTCCTTTCTTCTGTCTTGGAAGGAGTTGCAGCCCTGCGTGTCTCACCCTGGCACCCCTTCCCACCTACATCTTCAGCCCCTTCCGAGTCTGGGGGGCAGAAGGCGGCCTCCCCAGCTGCTGGCTCACAACAACAAGTCTGCAGTGTGAGCCTGGGCCACTCGCAGGCCCCGTGTCACTTTCCCAGTCAGGACGGATGACAGTGGTAAGTTCAACTGTCCACCCAAAGGGTCGGGAGTACTTCACAAGTTCCCCCTCAGAAAAGAGGCCTGCCATGGCCATCCTTGCAGAAGGCCCCCTTCCCCACTCTCCCAGACCTATACACTCCCAGACTCCCAGGAAACTCTAGTGGCATAGCTGGGAGCTGTGGAGGACAGTGCCCGGGGACCACGGGAAGCCCCTGGCCCACAGACCGTACTCCATCCTGGGCTGCCGTCTGGCCTGAGAGGGCTGTGACTCTGCCCCTGGTGCCCCCCAGATGTGGGTCTCGCCCTGGGCACAGCAAAACCCCATGTGTGGGGCAGCCTGGGCAGGGGTCCCACTGCAGTGGTGTCTGCTGTGAGGTCTCTGGGCACTGGGTCTGTGCTGGGGTTCCCAGGGGTGCTTGCCCTCACTGGGGTGTGGGCCAGCAGTCCAGGCTCATCTGTAGATGGAGAGTTGGGGAATTCTGTGCAAGCTGCCCTCCTGCGAATATGAATGCCATGCGGTCACGTGGGAGCCCTGTCTGAGTCTGCTGTGTTCTCAGGTTTCCCAGGGCATGTGTCAGGACCCCTGCCACAAGTTGCCATCAAGTGTAGTGGGGTGACCAGGCCATTGGCCCAGTTCGGGCTGGTGTCCTGGGGCAAGAGCAGCTGCTCAGTAGTGGCCTCTGGGTGGGGCTGAGCTGCTGCTGCTGTTTCCCACCATCTCCCAGGACCCCTTTTCGGTGCTGTCACATGTGCTCTTTCAAACTACAGGAACCACAGCTGCTTTTAAGTAAACGCTTACAGGACAGTGGGTGCCCCTGAGAAAGGAGACATATGTATCTGCAGACAAGTCTACCCTGGCTGTGAGGATTTTCTGCTGTTTTATTTTAGTTTTGGATTTATGCTTATTACTAACTTGACTGTGGTTTTAAGCAGGGAATGTACATGTGTATGTATTAAAGCCACAATGTGCCACACACATTTTCCAGGGAAAAAGGTAGTATTTAAATACATCAAGAATTTCTGAAGTCTGAAAAAGACGGCAAAACCAGTTGGAAAACCTAATCACTTTAGGCATTTAACATGGAAGAGAAAATGCAGATGAAGAAGTAAGAAAAAGAGTTAGGAGATGTCCATTCGCCTCAGCAGGCAGGGAGACACATCTTTTAACTTGGAATGAAGTTGTGCTGCTTCGCATCCCATTGAAGGGACTTAGAACAGAGCATGACCACTTCCAGTGTGTATATATAAGTACATTTCTACCTGTGTCCTACCTACATACAGGGTCTTTCTTTTTGCGTTAAATAGTTATCTTTTAAGGAGATTAAAAAGTCAGAAAAATGTCATTTATTTTTAAGGAGCTATTTATCATTTTGAGTGCTGTTCATTCTTCATGGAGATTCAGGTTTCTAAGTGGGATCATTTTCCTTCAGCCTGAAGGGCTTCCTTTAACATGTCTTGTAGCTCAGCTCTGCTGCTCTTCATTTTCTCAGCTTTTACACGTCTGAAAAAGTCTGTATTTTGTCTTCCTTTCTGAAAGATATTTTGTTGCCAAAAGAACTCTGGCTTGTTCATTTTTTTCTGGAGGACTTTAAGAATATTGTCCCACTGTGTTCTGGATTGCATTGTTTCTGATGAGAATTGAGCCATTATCATCATCTTACTTTTCTTGTCTCTAGGATTTCTATTTTTTCCTGTCTGCTAGATTGGTCTTCATAGCCAGTTTTCAACAATTTGATTATGTTGTGCTTTGGTTGGATTTTCTTTGCGTTTACCCTGCTTGAGGTGCTCTGAGCTGTTTTGATTTGTGAATTTACAGTTTTAATCCTATTTGCAAATTTGTGTGCATTATTTCTTTTAAGTGTCCCCCTCCCCCTTCTTTGACCTCTCCTCTTTTGTTCTGGGACTCTGATTTATGTTTGTCAGGTTGCTACGTTCTGTCCCACAGATAACTGAAACTCTTTTAAGGTTTGTCAATTCATTTCTCCTCCTTGCTTCATTTTGCAGGTTTTAATCTGCTCTTCAGTCCATCCATGGAATTTTGTTCTTCATAAAGTTTATTGCATTTCTCAGCTCTGGAAGCTTCACTCCTGTTCTTTATATCTATATGTTTTCCTCCTATGCGTGATTTTCTTCACAGTGTTGACCATATTCAGTGTCGCCATCTCCAAGTTCCTTTCAGCTAATCCCTTCATTTCTGTCCTCTTCATCTGTTTCTATAAACTGAGTTTTCGTAGGATTCTGGGTCCTCTTTTCTTGATTCTTCACAGATCAGACGATTCTTGATGTGGCCCAGGAGTCCTGTTGTTCAGTGTGCAGACCTTGTTTTCCTTTGAAGCGTGCTGAAGTTTGCTTTTGCAAGCTTCTTTCGATGTTGCCATGCAGCTGTTTAAGGTAGGGGTCTCTCTCAGCCTTTGCCCTGGACTGACTTGCCCACATGCTCCCCAGCTCCCCAGCCTCCTGCGAGCTGCACCTTGTGGCCACTGTGCTTTGCCCGCTGGTGGCAGGTCCCCGGGACCAGGGAGATCTGCCCAGGCCCTGGGCCTGTACTCAGATTGCTGGGGCTCTCTGTTGGACAGCACATGGTTCCGGGTCTTCGGCGTGCAGATCCCAGCCCCTCAGCCTCCCCGGGCTCTGGCTGCCTCATCCTTCCAGGCCTGGGGATTTCCGCAGGTGTTCCTCTGCATGGCAGGTGGGATGCTGGTGGGTGCCATGTGCACCTCCCCTCGCGAGTGCAGCTGCGTGTGTCCTGTTGGCTGAGGGTCTGCACGTGATTGTGTTCTAGGCTTTCTCTTTTCTTTACCCAGAGACCGAGTCCCAGGCTTGCTGACCGTGGGTGTGTATTCCGTATCAACTATAAGATTAAGTGCAGGGCGCTGGGTGATGCTCGTGGACGCGTGCCTGTGCAGGTGGTATTCGGCAGGTGGTATTCGCTAAACGCGGCCCAGTGGTGCCTCCTGCTGCACTCGCTACCCCAGCACAGTGGTTCTGATTCCACCATCATGGGCGGGGATTGCACTGCCTTGTCACATAACCTCCAGTGTCCTTGGAAGCGGGAGGTGCCAGGCAGAGAAAGAGTGTGACAGTGGCTTTGGGTTGAGGGTCTTGAGGAGTGAGCAATAAAGAACAGATGTGCGCTGGGTAGTGGGAGTGCAGGCGCCTTGCGAGGTTCGCAGAGGACCTGAAGGATGGTCAGGCCAGGGTCTTTGGAAGCTGCAATGGCCACAATTCAGGGTCGCCTGTGGTTGTGAAACTGATGATGTGTTTTCCTGGAGTTTTGCAGACGGAAGGTATGTCCACCAGCTCCTCCTTGTTGTCTGGGCAAAATGTGGAAGGAGGCAGATGGGTCATATACAAGCTGCTAAATGGAACGGTGATGGCTTGCTGGGATTTAAAGGAAGCCAGGTCCTCCTGGCTGCAGGCGGGTCTCCTATTGTGACAGGGAATCAGCTAGGGGCGGCACCTGGTCCTCCTGCTTCATGCCTCCTGCAGTCCCCTGACGGGCCTCCGGGGGGTCTCTCAGACTCCTCGAGTTTACGGATGCCCCGTGCAGCGTGGTGGAGCTCCAAGTGCTCGAGCTAACCTGCCGGCCCCCAGAGCTGGGGAAGCCGCTAGGGCTGAGAGGGGCAATGGAGTCACCAGTGTCCCGTGGGAAGGGAGTGAGAAAGCTCCTGACTGGGAGGGAACCCAGAGGTGCTGGGACAGAGAGCAGCTCCCACCAGGAGGCCTGAGCCGCCAGGGCCCCACCCCACAGGCTGGCCACCCTGGGCCCTGCCCACGGCAGAAGACTCGCATAGTGCCCTGTGCCTGCACCCACCACGAGGGGCCTGGGGCTGGCGGCAAGGCCCAGGCAGCCTCACTGCCCCTGACGTGGAGGGCTGTGGAAGCTCCACCACCTTGCCAGGGATTCTGGCTCTTCTCTCTTGAGGCCCTTTTCTCCCGTGGACCTTGAAGGGCAGAAAGGAAACACTGAGGTCTCAGTCTGGGGACAAAAGGCACTGTGGCTCTCACCCGGTTCTTTCGGGACCCAGCCACCACATAGAAGGCCATGCTTTGGGCAAGAGGGCGAGACGTCCCCACCCTGGGTGAAGCAGCCCATACTGTGGGGCCAGTCATGCCAGGGCTGCCCTGGGTGCCGCTTCCAGGTTGCTGCACCATTCTCCCTCGCCCTGCCAACCTCCCCTCCTCTCGGTTTCAAAGCAGAGACTAGCATCTCTGCTATTCCCTTGTGAACCAGACTCCTGAGCAGCACAAGTAGTATTTTTTAAGGTGTGAAGTTTGGTTTACTTTGCAGTTCATCCCAGCTAGCTGACAGAGCTAGCAGATGCATGCAATGTGCATACTGGAAAGCAGACTCTGCATCAAAGTTTCTTTTGGGGGGGAGTGGGGCTGAGTGGATGTGTATGTAGGGGCTTCCCTGGATGCTGAGTCGTCTACAAAAAGAGCAGGTCCCTCCTAGTAGGAAGAGTCATTCAAGGTGGGTCTTGGGAACATGAGGTCCTTCTTATGACTGTGTGTACCTTTCTACATTCTGGAAACTATTAAAAACCTTCGGGTGAGAGGAAGCCGGTCAGGCTGAGTGTTGGATGGGGAAGCTATCCCCAGGGGCCGTGGGTCTGAGGCCCTATTGCCTCCAGGTTGTTAGGAGAGTCTTCATGGGGTTCAGCTTTGCGGGGAATGCAGTAGGGGAGTTATGCAGAATAGAAACACTGTTTCTCCCCATTACCCAGCATGCCACATACAGGTGATTCGAGAAGATAAAGTACAGTGGAGGTCGATTTTGAGAATCTTCAGTAATGTATAGACACCTCCATCAGGAGCCCGTTTGAGAAAGAAATAAAGAGTAAAGTATCTTCTAGAAATAGAAATATTGCCACAATCACTTTTCCTTTTCAGTTTTCTCTCCTAATGTATTCATTCTTAGATCTGAACTGTGCCAAGTTTCAAGGCTGTGAAACTGGGCCCCTTTCTCTGCTGATGGGGCAGCCCTGGCGCCTCCATCCTCCGTCTCCTTCTGCCTCACCATCTCCTCTGGGCACCCAAGTGGATGGCACCGGGGACTCAGGGTTCGGGTTGGGGCATGACAGGGTGGGATCCCTTTTGCCCCTCACCTTCCTTGCTGCCCTTCCTTGTGGGACCAGGACTGTGAGTGTGAGTCCTACTCTCGGGGCTTCGGTGTCCCAGTGGATCCTGGACGTGCACTGTGAGGAGATGCCCTGGCTGCATCCCTGGCAGTTTCCCCCATCTCGGGGGGCTGTGAGGTGACTGAGGTTTCTGTGCCCAGTCCCAGAGGTGATGCCCTGGCTGCACCCCTGGCAGGGTTCACCATCTTGGGAGGCTGTGGGGTGACTGGTGGCCTCTGCACCCAGCTTCTGAGCACACTCAGATATGCTGGTTCCTGTCCCGGCTGTCAGTGTCCTTCACTCATCCCTTCCTCTGCCTCGTAGATTTCAGGGTGTGAAAGTGTTGAAACCAGCACCCTTGTGCCCGCAGAATGGTGAGGTGCCTGGGTGGGTTTGCATTAAAGAGTCACCTTTTCCCTTCCAGAGAGCTCCTGTCCAGTGACGTGATGATGGAGTTCAGCAGGGTTCGCTTCTACCTGCATGAAACTATGAGTCCCAGGAGCACTTCACGGTAAGCCCTCGTCTGCCTGGGGCCCCAGCGTGAGGCTGTGGGGGGCTGGAAGCATGTGCTGTCCCTGGTGAAGTCCATCGCCTTGGTCTGAATGCTCTCTGTCCCTTGCAGAATGTGATGGCCCCTGAGGTGAAGATGCAGCCACATCTCTGCAGCCGTTAAATGCCGGGGTGGAGCCAGCAGTGGGTGGAACTTGCTGTGTGGGAGGATCCTGTCATATGGGGTGGATCCTGCTTTGTAGGGCAGAGCCTGCCCTGTGGGTTGGAAGGTGGAAGCCCAGAGGGACAGAGCAGTATAGGCAAGTGGCTCTGGGACTTAGAGGACACTGGCACCTTCTGCAATGCCCACTTGCGAGTAGGCAGAGCCTGGTGGGGGAGCCACTTGAGCAGAAGCTGGCTGCTGGGTGCAAGCACCATCATCTCAACACCCCGCCTGTATGGAAGCCCCAGCTCCCCTCGCAGTAGGTGGTTTCCTCACCTCTCCGCCCTGGGGCAGCAGGGAGTGGGCCAGGGTTTACAGTGTTGTTAAATTGGGACACCTGTGCCAGCGACAGGCGGGAACTGGCCTCACCCTTCCTTGCCCCCAGTCCCAGCCTCACCCCTCCTGGTGCTCAGGCACACTCACAGCACTCTGGCTTCGGGCAGAGTGCGGCTGGTGCACGGGGGTCTGGGTGCATCACAAGGGTCAGTGCCCAGCGGTGCTCCACCTCATCATCTGGAGCTCACCCGAGAGTCCACACCTCCACCTGCTCCCTGCCAGGGTGACTGTGCCAGGCCAGCCTGCTAGCTCCCTGCTGTGCTGCGCAGCCCTTTCCCACCAGCCCGTCCCTGTCTCCCTCATGCTGGATGTGGCCAAGTGGATCCTGCACTCGAGGGTGTCCGGGAGGCTGGGCAGCCCTGGGCCTGGTGGTCACCCTCCCCATCCCAGCCCACTGGCCTCTGCCTGTCAGAGGAGGGAAATTTAATTTTTATAAGATTAGTGCTGGTGGAGTAATATTTTTTAGCTGACTCTGGTTCAAAGAATAGGCCATTAATTGAGAGAGGAGATTGAAATGTATTTGTCTTGTCCGTAAATGCTGTCACAAATATGAATGGGGTCGGAGTCCTGGCCTGTTCCTAGAATGAAGTTCACCCTATGGAGGCAGCAGGTGGGGTTGAGGCCCTCACCTGGGGGTTCTGTCCCTCACCTGATCCCCCCAAAGCCCGACCCTGCACGCTGTTGACCCTCACTTTGCCAGGAGATGGCACCAAAGCTGTGTCTGTCCCTGAGTTCCGGTCATTGCACTGTAATGACAGGGCAAGTCTTGTTGGCTTGTGGGTGCCTGCCCAGGGCCCCCACTCGCCGCCCTCCTGGGGGCAACATCCCCTCTGAGCTGGGTCCTGGGCCCGGCCCAGCCTCGGGGTTTTCTCTGAGACGTTCCCTTGCGTGGCTTCTCATCAGGTAGTGGAGGGCATCTGAGGGGCGCTAGTCCAGGCCTCAGGATAAGACCCTGAGCTCAGCGCTGTGACTGTGCTTTGTCAGCCACAGCTTGGGTGGGCTTTGGTGAGGCTGTGCGTATGGTGGATCTGCCTGGGATGGCGCCGGGTGTGGACAGTGCCAGGTGTGGACAGCGCTAGGTGTGGACAAGGCCAAGTGCTAGGACAGTGCTGGGTGTTCAGGACAGTGTGGTGTTTGGAGAGCGTTGGGTGCTCAGGATAGCGTGGCATGTGGAACAGTGCTGGGTACTCAGGACCGAGGGGTGTGTGGACAGCATTGGGTACTCAGGACAGCGCGGGGTGTATACACTGCTGGGTGCTCAGGACAGGGCTGGGTTTTCAGCACAGTGTGGGGTGTGGATAGTGCTGGCTGCTCAGGACAGCACCGGCTGTGGACAGCATTGCATGTGGACAGCACCTAAATGTTAGCTGCTGCTGCTGCCTCCCCTCTTCTCCAGGCGGCCTGTTTTTGCTCAGCCGAGGCCCATGCAGCTCATGGAGGCAGTCCATCCAGCTCTCATCTATTACAAGGAGCACTGGAGAGAGATCTGTGTCACTTCACTTTCTTTCAGCCAGTGCATCCAGTGGGCTTCACTGCCGGCCCATGAGAATGATGATGGTAAAGGTGAGGAGTAGTGGTCAGAGGGGTCTGTGTCTGAGGTGGACCTGCAGGGATCAGCTGAGGCTGAGGGGCATTTGGAGCAGATTCCCCAGCACCCATGCAGTCTGGGTGGTTGGGTCACTGAGATGGCCCTGCACGCGGCCTTTGGCCCCCATGCTGTCCTGCTTGGTCCCCACCTGGCAGCAGCGAGCCCTGACCTGCCTTCTGTTCCCCAGCTCAGAGTCTCTTGTGGCTCTCATTTGCTTGAGAAAACCCCCACGGCATAATAATGCCTTCAGTGTCCTCCCAGCCTGGGCTCCCTCCCCCAGAGCATCTCTGGTCCCACCTTCGACCTTGGTTCCAGCCACACAGCTGGCTTCTGTGCGGTTCTTGGAAAAACCTACATGTTCCTACCCCAGGGCCTTTGCTTAGCCGTCCCTGGGACACTTCCTCACTGGAAGTGCATGGACATGCCCCCACCTCTGCATGGCCTCTGCCATGGTGTCCTGTGGTCAGGGAGGCTGCTGGGCATAGGATCTGGAGCAGCCCTTGCAGCCCCTCCACCCTTCTGGGGTGTTGTGCTCAGCGAATGGGTTTGGGTTGATGGCTAAGTCCCCAGGGGCCAAGCAGTGCTGGGGGTGCGAGGGCCTGCAACATCCGTCTGTGGATTAAATGCAAGTGCCTGTTACCCCCAGCAGGGGGGCAGTGGTCCACCTGCATGGAGCTCAAGGGAGAGTCAGGTTGAGGAGCCAGATGGGGCCCCTGGGGATGTAGCTGTCTCAAATCACAGGCTGGTGAGCTCCCCTGGTACCGAGATTGGGACTGGCCTGTCCTGGGAGGGAGGTGTCCTGGAAGACTCATGGAGCCAAGGAGGACTTGCAGGAGGAGGGCATTCTGCGTGTCCTGGGCGGGGACTTCCCTCTTCCCAGTGGCCCCGCCTCCCAATTCCTGACTTTTTCCTGTGGCTGCCCAAGGGGACGACTCTGTCCCACAGGGTCCTGGCCGAGAGACAAGACCACAGCCCGTCAGGAAAGCCGCGGCCTCTGAGTGCATGGGCACAGGGCCAGGGGCTGCACTGTCTGGTTTCTGTGTTGCAATGTTAAACGTGTTGGGTCTCCTGCAAGCTTTGGTGAATCAGCACCCCAAGAACGTTTTTCTGTGGATTCCATTATGAATAGCCAGTGAGTTTTTAACAGTCTACAATTCCATCCTCCGACCATGGGAAATAGAACATTAACTTTGTTTCCAGAAGAGAGTCAAGGAGAGGAAACTGCTGTGCCCTGGAGGGCCGCTGAGAACACGCTGCTCACACACCAGGCCCTAACCAACCTCGTGGGACGTTCAAGGACTCAGACAGGAAAACCCAGGCACTGGTTTCTGCTGTCCTGCTGCCCTGGGGACACTGTGTCCCTGCTGCTGTGATATCGACGCTGTGGCGGCCCCAGGATCTGGAAGATAGGGGCTGCCACCTCCCCCAGGCCCTTGAGACTCGCTGGCACAGCCGCTCTATCCTGCCCACCTTCTGGGGGCCTCTGCACGCACCGTTACCCCAGACTCCTCTCGCCATTGCTCTTTCTTGCTTGCAGGGCCTCCCGCTTCCTACCGTTGCATCATGTCTGGTGCTTAGTGCCCACCCCCTGTGTCCGCTGCAGTGCTCCATGAGTGTGAGTCCTGCCCCACTCACAGTGTACCTGTGGTGTCAGCAGCGATGCAGGGGTCTGTGCACCTCAGGCCCCATGACTGCATCTGTGTGTGAGCAGTAATGGCGACATGGACTTAGCATGGGGCTGTGAGTGTGTTGAGACCCGTCCATAGGGAAGCAAGATCTGCACCCTTCTGCTAGCCAGGGTGGATCCCAATTAGCTGTGGGACCTCTGCCAGCCGTCCGACAGGGCACAGTTGTGTGCTCATATGCCCCTGGGAGCTGTGGGCCTCACTGAGTCTGGGGATCCGTGGCATCACGGAGGAGTGTTCCCCAAAGACACCTGTCTTGAAACCTGGGTCCATGCCTGCCACAGAGATGGGCAACCTGCTGTCCTGGAGTTTTGGGGTCTGGCAGTAGTGTAGCTTGGACATGGTCTGGACTCCTGAGGGTCCAGGATGCCTGTGGGCTCAGCCTGCACCTCCCCTGGGGAGCCTTTCCTGCTGTGGCCCTCAGGACAGATGTGCTTCCATGGGCATGATTCAGTGAAGACCTTCCCTGGCCCCTGGTGCTGAGCAAGTGCTTTGCGGGGTTTGTGACCTTCCAAGGTATTGTCTGGCCCCCTCCGGGACACAAAACCATGCAGTCCACGGAGGAGCATAGAATGCTCATCCCTCTTCCCCGAAGCCAGAGCATCGATAGGAGGATGCCATGGCAGTGACTTCCCTGAACCCTGGCTTCCAAGTGGCTGAATAAGGTAGAAATGACAAGTTTATTTTCATATGATTTCCTGTCAACTTGTCTGGTACAACAGCATGGCATCACCCCAGGAAGCATCGTAAGTGCTCTCTCCTGACCATCTGACCTGGGAAGCTCAAGGGAAGGGGAGAAAGGGGCTGTGGAGCCATTGCCAGCGTCGGGTGTCGGCAGGGAGCCTGCAGGAACATGTGGCCGAGGCACATTCCATGGTGCTAGGTCACTCTTCTCCCACCTCTGCCTTGGGCCTCCTGTTGACCCTGTAACCAAAGCGCAGCGGGGCGTTTGTTGGGGTAGCCCACAAATGGAGCCCAGGCTGGGGCAGGGGTAGAGGGGGTCCCTGAGGGATGGAGAGGTTTCGGAGCTCAGGATTGGGTGGACAGGTGGAGAAGGCCATGGGCTGAGCCTTCCGGCGCTTCGGCTCCTACAGCCAAGGTGGGAGCAGCTCTGGCTTGTCTCCCTACTCGAGGTCCTGGGTGGCCAGGCTTGAGGGTCTCCCTGTGGGGCAGATTCTGGTGGCCAGGATGTTTCATTGTTGGAGCTACCCCTGAGGCTGCAGGGCTTGACAGGGCAGTGACCCCACGGACAGACATCTGGACTCCACTTCTAGGCAGTAGGGTCCCTGGAGTGAGAGGCCTGTGCACCTGGCGTGTGCCGTGAGCAGGGAAGTGGGTGTCAGGCCAGAAACCCAGGGTCATGACCGGTGGTGGGGCAGCCTTCCTTTCAAGTCCCCACCCCCCTGAATGGTCAGCATTGGTTAGTTGTGACCCTGAAACCAGGCTGTCTGAAGGGCCTCTCCTCCAGGCCTTCCTCTGGGCAGGGCCCAACAGCTAGCTGCACACGGGCCATCAGTTCCCGTAGCTGGAAGTGGGGGCCCTGGGCCTCTGAGCACCGAGTTGCCTTGGGACCCTGGCACCTGGCAGTGTTTGTGCTGAACCAAGGCAGGCTCGAACCCACAGGGTGGCAGCTCCTTCCATTGTCTGGGGCATGCCGTCCGTGCAGCGGCTTCTGGGGTGTTGCTGGCGGCTGGACCTGGGAAGGCCAGTGTCCCCAGCCCTGCTGACCAGCAGGCGGGCTGGTCCATTCCTACTGCCGTTGACCCCTCTGAGAAGGCTCCTTCCCTGGAGGGCCTGACGTCTTTTCAGGATGGGCTGAGCCCAGAAGACTCTCCCACTCCTCCAAGTGGGAGCCCCTATTTTCTGGGGTGGGGTCAGGGCCTCCTTGCTGAGTGTTGAAATAGGGGGTCAACCCAGAGGGCGTCTCCCCAACAGAGTGCAGCCCCTGGGATATGTGAGGGGTGGCCCGGGACTGTAGTTGTGGTCCTTCCCGCTTACTGCCCTCTGCCGCCTGCCCCAGCTCCTCTTCTCTCCTGGTGAGATTTTGGGGGAGACGTAAGGGGCAGGGAAGAGGAGAGAAGCGAGTGTGTTTTTGATGCAGGAAACACATTTGCTTCTACCATCAGCTCCTCCCTGCCTCCCCCTCGCCCGTCCTGGGGACGAGACAGGCCTGAAAAATGGAAAGAAGCAAGACTGTTTTTCTGAGGGCCCCCGGCCCCGCTGAGTCACTGCTGTCTGGCCTGCAGCGGCCTGTGGCTGCTGCTGAGCCATGATGCCTGCACCCCTAGGACATGTGAAGTGTGGCCAGGCTGGCAGGGGCAGCACCGAAGGTGAGAATGTCATAGCAATCTTTTTAGCACTGAAATATGAGCCACTTTACTACGCTCCCCACTGATGTGATGTGAAAAATAATAACTTGGATCCAAATTGAAAATACCGATCTCGGGAAGGTGTTGAAAGTAAATAAATGCCCCTGAAGTTTTCAGGTCACCTGAGAAAATGGTTCTCACCAATAGATGTGTCGGCACGCTAGGTCCCCGCCTTCTTGATCTGTTTTTTCTTTGAATTGATCTTCCATTATTTCTTCCTAAAAGTGTTGGGATCTGGTGCTCTGCTATTGAATCCCAGTGTTTGGGCAAATCATTTCTTTAGGGCTCATGTGATGTCCCTAATCGACTCACCCACTGATTGATTGACTTTTGACTCAAATCAGTCCATCTCCTGCTTTATTTAGAACTTCATCATATTTTTTTATGCATTTAGGCTTGACTTTTTTATTTCCTGTAGCATATGAGCTGACATGGGTCTATCAAATGGGTGGAAAACAATTGCTGTCAGGTTAATTTTATGCCGGGCTCCGTGCATTTTAAGGAGATGCTGGTGCTTCCCGGCTGCAGGCAGCTGGGAAGGAGCTGTGGACCCTGTAAATCTGGTCCTGTGCCGGAGCCTCCTGGGCAGCTTGGCTGTCCTGAGTTGTGGGTGCTTGTGGTTGTTCAGGACCCTGTAGCAGCATGATGGGATGCCAGTCTACTTTTTGTAACTAAGGCTTCCTGAGCTTGGTGCTGAGCCCCCAGTACACCATGCAGCTCCGAGCAGCCTGGACCAGGAGAGTGCAGGTACTGAGGGCAGAGGGAAGGAACATAGGGTGCAGGTGCTGGGACAGAGGGAAGGAGGCTAGGGTGCAGATGATGGTACAGAGGGAAGGAGCGCAGGTTATATTTCTTCAGGGGAAAGAACTTTCAGCATGGTTCTTTCTTACATGGCAAGGCACAGGGATGGGATCTCTGCTGGCCTTCTTTTCAGGCCTCTGGGTTCCAACAACGTTCCCCGGAGGTGATTCTTTTCCGCATCTCCAAAGGCCTGGGCTGAGCTGCTAGTGCTGAGATGAGGAATGATGAGCTGCTTGGGCTGTGCTACATGGAGCTCTCTCATTTAAGCTTCCAGCCAATTAAATGAAACATCATTCATTGCAGCAGACACGCCTCCTCACCGACTGCAGATGTAATCAACAGATGAGTTTCACATGCCATCGGCTCATGTCCACAGCAACAGAGCTAGGCATCTTCACCTGGCCAAGTTGACAGCTGAACCTAATTACCACAGCCAGTGACATTCAGGGTTTGCCCCTCAGTTGGAAAGGCACATGGCGAACGTGGTGGCATCTGCTGGCTTTCTCTCCAGGCCTCTTGCTTCATGCAGCTTCCCAGGAGCTGTTTTCCTTCTTCATCTCCAAAAGTCGTTGTCTAGTGGAGTCTGTGGTTCTCTCATCCTTCTGTCATGGTTCTGCGGCTCTCCCCTCATCCTCAAAAGAAATTGTCTCCAAAATGTCTTCTCTTTTATAGGATTCCAGTAAACTAATCGAGACCCAGGTGGAATGGATGGAGACATGTCTCCATCTAATGGAATTTAATACCCATAATTGAGTGTCACATATCTTTGGAGATAACCTAATCAAATTCCCAACCTATAGTACTGAATAGGGATTAGAAGAAACAGTTGCTCCCACAAGATTGATTAGGATTAGAACATGGCTTTTCAAGAGGACACAAATCTTTTCAAACTGGCACATACCCCTACACCAACCCTCAAACAGAGGTGTGAGTTGCAGCAAGAGAGCTCTCCAGCTGTCTGCCATGGACTGAAGGGAGATGGGGTGTCCAAGGGGTCTGGTGAGCAGTGAGGGAGTGGGTGTGGTACACTGCTGGCTGTGAGCTCCTGCACTGCCATGTCCACACCTTGGATGGCCTCTCCCCACGTGGATCTAGAGATTCAGGGCAAAACGAAAGCCATACTGGTTTCTATCTGAAAATTTGTGATAACTGACAAGGTGGTTGTAAAATTTATAAGGAAATGCAAAGGACCGAGAATACTCAGAACAAGTCTGTGAAAGTAGAAAGCTGGAGGCCTCCATTACTCCCCTGTGACGTGCCACAGAGCTCAGCTGAGTGAGACAGCATGGGGCCAGTGTGGGCCAGGTGAGTGGCCAGAGAAAAGCGCCGAGAGCTGGGAGCAAACCTGTAAATGGATGGACTTTTGACAGAGGTAGCAGGGCAGGTTCACTGGGGAGAGGACAAAATTCTCAACAAATGGTGCTGTAAAAGCTCCATGGCCATAGGCAGAAACAGAACCTCAGCCAGCCCTGACAGCAAAACATGTTCAAAAAAAATGAACTCAGGTTGATCATAGGCCTAAAAGCTAAGATTGTAGAACTTTAAGAAAACATTACATCTCATTATATCATTACATCTTAAAACATGGGTTTGGCAAAAGAATCCACCAACTAGTATAAAATTCAAGATGAAACCCAACTAGACTTCATCAAAACAGAGCCCATTTGCTCTTCAAAAGACATTTACAAAAATAAGTCAGCAATTCACAGCCTGGGAGAAAGAATTTGCAAGCATGTCAAAGAAAAGACTTGTACCTAAACACTGTATAAATAACGAACTTCCACAACCTGGTAAGACAAACACCCAGTTAAAGAAAGCTAAAAATCTGAATGGACCGTGTTCTAGTTTGCTAGCTGCCAAATGCAACACACCAGAGACTGATTAGCTTTTAATAAAAGGGTATTTATTTTGTTAGTTCTTCAGAGTAAAGGCAGCTAACTTTCAATGGAGGTTCTTTCTTGCAGGAAGGCACAGGGTGATCTCTGCTGACCTTCTCTCCAGGCGTTTGGGTTCCAACAACTTTCCCTGGGGTGATTCCTTTCTGCATCTGCAAAGGCCTGGACTGAGCTCCAAGTACTGAGATGAGGTATGCTGAGCTGCTTGGGCTGTGCTACACTGAGTCTCTCATTTAAGCACCAGCCAATTAAATGCAACCTCATTCATTGCAGCAGGCATGGCTCCTAGCCAACTGCAGCTGTAATCAGGAACAGATGAAGTTCACATGCCATCAGCTTATGTCCACAGCAGTAGAGCTGGGTATCTTCACCTGCCCAAGTTGACACCTGAATCTACCTACCACTGACCCCCTCACCCAGGATTCAGAGGGGCAAACTGTTTGTGAGATGCTCGGCGTTACTTGTCTCGTGGGAAGTGCAGTCAAGGCCAGAAATTTCCCCTAAACACCACTAAGTTTCCAACATTTGGTATAATTAAAACGTCTGATCACACCTTGTGTGGGCAAAAATGTAAGGGAACTGGTAGTCTCATGGGCTGCAGGTGGAAATGGACAATGGAACCCCACCTGGAGAAGCATCCAGCAGCCTCTTGGAATGTTAAAATACGCCTCGCCCATGACCCAGCCATTCTACTCCCTGGTGTTTCCCTAAGACACGTGGAGGCCCACGTGCACATCCCCACGCATACGAAACTTTTCATGCGTTCATGGTTTGGCTTCATTCGTAATTGCTAAATATGGCAAACTAGTCAGATCACACTCATTCAGCGAATGGATAAACGTTGTGGTGCATCTGTGCAGTGGGACACGCCCAGCTAAACACAGAAAAGAGCACCCATCCTACCTGGCCGTAGATGGATATCAGCGTGGTGCGCTGCATGGAAACAGCCAGGCCAAAAAAGGGTGTGTCCTTTGGACTCCAAGTCATAGTCTGGAAAAGGCAGACTGCTCTCTAGGAATGGAAAGCAGATTGGTGGTTTCTGGGGAGGGTCTGGGGTGGTCGGGGGAGGATCACAACGGGCCAAGGAGACTTCTGGGTGGGTCCTCAGGGTCGGGTCCTCAGCGTTTGTGTCCTCTGGGGTAGTTACTCAGGGTGGGATGGTGTGGGGTGGGTGACTGCCCAGACCAGCAGCACTTGGGAGCGTGCTTGGCCTGTGGATTCCTGGGCCCCACCCATTACTGTGGACTTATACCCCGGGGTAGGCCCTCCAGGGACTCCGATGGCATTTGAGCCTGAGATCTGTCTCCCCAACTGCCTCCGCCCCACGGGCAGGCATAGGCTGCGGCCTGTGGGGGGTCCTCCTGGCGGCCGCTGTGGGTTCAGTCCTCCCAAGCTACCTTCTTCCCCTTAGTTAGATTAAGAGCACTTAATGAACACTTGTGGGTTCCTTCTGATTAGTACAGTTTGTATTTCAGCCTCTGTTTTTTATGATTAAGAATTGTTCAGAACTAGAGTGTCTTTAGAAAAGTCTTGACATGTAGAGCAGGTCAGTGCCCACAGGTTGTTGGTGCCAGCTCGGCGTATGCGAGCCAGGGGCTTCCCTCTTTCCAAGGAGGCCTGCAGAGGGCTTTGCTATTCCAGGTCTGTTACACCATTATAACTCGCTGTTCCTGAGTTCTGACCTTTATTCAGCGTTTGTCCAGCAGATTTTTACTGCCACCTTGCTGTGGGGACACTGGCCCTGCCTGTACTCACGGGGGATGAAGGGCCCATGGTGTGCTATGGGAGCTGCGGTCCTGGGGCGCATTCCTGGTGGGGAGCCAAGGTTTGTGTCCTCATAGCATCCTGTGTCCGTGCCCTGTGTACTCTGCCCATACCCAGGCTCCTGCATGTTCCTGGAGGTCACAGACCAGCACCACCCTGGAAACCGGGGGGCCTCAGGAAGCCTTGGGAGTGTGGTTGTGGCCAATGAAGGGGGACCCCAAGCCCACCAGGAGGCCCTTCCCCATGGAATCCATGCGTCTCACACTGCAGATGCACACGGACAGGCATGACTCCTTCCGGGCGGGTCTGTGATGGCAGCACGTGGGTCAAATTTGGCACCATGTGGGCTGCAATTAAAATGTGTGCAAATTAAACAGGATGCTCCTGCTCTGCCTGAGAGGACGCAGCACCCCTGGATGGGTGGACACCTGGGCTCTGTGTGCCACCTGCTGGTACACTCCCGTGGGTGTGCTTAATGCCTTGAGTGCTGGCAGTTGGCAGCTGGGGTGCTTAGTTGGGCTCACATGACAGGGAGTGATGGCAGTGCCAGGCTCGCCATCTCCCCCCGGCCCAGCCTCCGCACACCTGCTGCCTGGTCATGCGTGACAGTACCTGTGATGGATGATTTGGGGAGCTGGTGGCTGCCTTTTAAAACCAGTCGCCAGCTGCTGACAGGTACATACTAAGTGCAGGCCAGGCCTATTGGGAGTCAGGCCCCATACATCAGGGGCGGATCCTAGGGAGAAGTGGGCAGCAGGGAATGGGCTGGGAATGTGGTGCTGCGGGACAGAAGGTCAACAGGGACAGGAGAGGGTGGTGTTCCAAGGGAGGACCAGCAGGAACGGGGTGGTGGGCTCCGGGGGTTGGGGTAGCAGGGACAGGGGGTGGTGGTACCCTGGGGGAGGGTGTCAGCAGGGACAGGGGAGAGTGGTGCCCCGGGGTAGGGGATCAGCAGGAATAGGGGAGGGTGGTGCCCTGGGAGAAGTGGTCAGCAGGAATAAGGGAGGGAGAGAGATGCCCCAGGGGAGAGGACCAAGAGACAGAGAGGAGGGACAGCAGGGATGGAGTGAAATTGCCCGGGTCCTGAGGGTTTCATTTTAAATTGGTGCCTGGTGGCCAGCCTCCTGTCCAGACCTCAGCCTGGCCACACTGGCTGGAGCATCCTCCTCCTCAACTACAGCATCTCCACGGTGGGTGGGGTCAACTTCCCCTAGGGGGCAGGGCACCCTCTGCTGTGGGTGGGACCATTCCCCTGTCTGGTCTCCTTCCCCAGATCGTTCTATCCTAGAGGCTGCAGGTCAGGGGTGCTGGAGGACCGGTCCTTGGGACGCATTCTCTGCACAATGTCCTTAGTTTGTTCACTCAGTTGTTAGGAATCTTGGGTTAGAAAACAACAGAGTTACTTGTTTGTCTTTTATTCTTTAACTAGCTGTTTTATTAACACACTGCTCTAATTGGTTTATTTCTCTGTAGGCCTGTGACACTGATCACAAAGAAATTATAGTATTATATGTTTAATTATAATGACAATTTTGAGTTATAGATTTAAGGGATTTTTCTTCCAGGTAGTTCAGGTCACTTTATAAACATTAGCCAGTGTTTCCAACTGCTGGCTTTATGTAAAAATAATGATTCCAATTTATCAAAAAAGAAAACTGAAAGTTTCTGGTTTTTTTCCCTCATCTGTCTCGGGACTCTGTCTATCTTTTAGTAGTTCATCCTTGATTTTGAATTGCTCCCTCTGTGCCTTAGGGTCGCCTAAGCCTGTGGGCGGTGGGCGTGGAGCATATCCTGGGGCAGTGCTGAGCAGGCATCCCGGGGGTGCCAAGCTATTCCCGTGCTGAGCTGTCAGAACCTGGGGTTGCGCCTTGGAAGCTGTACATGCTGGGAGGGTCTGTCCCTTCCACCAGCCCGGGGGTGGGCACGCTGGCCAGGGGGGCCTGGGCGGTGTCCTGACAAAGGCCACTGAGATGGCTCAGGTTGAAAAAGAGGCCAGGATGGTGCAGGATGCAGTGAGACACCGGGACACGGTACTCTGAGGAAGAGCCTGTGCTCTCTTTTACAAGATTCCATCAAGTCCTCCCTGGTGTGACAGGCCAGGCTGGACTCATGCCCTCGCTGCTGTGTTAATGCCACATCCATCTTTTGGAGGCTGGGGCACAGAGCAGGCTCGGTGAGAGATGGAAGAACCTATACTGCTTCCTTCCATCCAACTAGGTGAACAGTTGACAATACGAAACAAGGAGGGGGCAGGCCACCTGGGCGCTGATATAACCTGATCCTCATAATGGTGCTTTCCATGGACTGTGCGTCCTCGCCCCTCAGGCTCAGGGACAACTGACCTTTGTCCCCTTGGTTTGCTCATGCTGATGCAAGCTGTTTCAGACCCAGAGTCAGGACCCTTCAGGGCAGCCACCAATAGCTTTCCCTCCTCCGGGGCCTGGGGCGTGCCAGGAAGGGCTCTGAGGGAGAGCAGGTCCGAGTCCAGGAGAGGAGCAGCAGGTGGATGGCTAGATTGAGCACATTTCATTCTAGCTTCCCTCCTGCAAGCCTGGGGTGATTTCCAATGGAAACTCAGAAAGGGCTCCGTCCCATCTCTTGGTTCTTTTGGTTAGTGTCTGTTCATGACCCTTTCCTTCATCTGTCCATTCTCCCTGGCCTGAAACCTACATAAATCCTCGCAGTGGTTTTGCTTTTTTGAAACGATCCTGGTTGGCCAGAGGTCTTGGCCAGCTCTCTGCTTTGGTGCGTGCATTGCATTCTGGGGCCAGGATCACCATGTCCCTTTGGGAAATCCCCGTGGGGCCTCTGCCCTCACCCCCGGCCCCAGTGAGGCACCTTCCCTTGAGTTGGTGCTGCAGAGGGTGTGCTGGCTATGGTGTCTGGGAGTCACTGGCCGTGCTGGACCTTCATCTCACCAGCTGGGTGCCAACAGGGGCCTCAGCTTCGCAGAGCTGTGAGGACACACATTGCCGGGGCACCACCTGAGCTGACCTGTGAAAACCGACCTCCAACCTGGCCTTATTCTGGCTGGTGCCACAATCCCATCTCCTAGGACCCCCAACTTGCTCCAGCTGGGGGTAGCCTGTGGCGTGAGAACGAACTTGCCCAATGCAGTGTCTGAGCATGCACTTACGTTTCATGGAGAAGGACACTGAAGCCCAGCCCACGGGAGCCCAGGGACCCTGGCCATTCCATGCCACCATGCTGGCTCCATCCAAAACAGCGTGGCAGATGGCAGGCCTGGACTGCGCCGGATGTTCTCGGCTCCACCATCTCTGCAGCCACCTCCTCGGGTGTCCAGGTCTTGTCCCACACCTTGGGAGCTCATGGATCATGGCACCAGGGGCCCACCACTGCCATGCACATCTCATGGAGAATATGACCACTGGGTGCCCTCCGCTGCACAGGAGCTGGCGGTGGGTCTACTGGGGCGTTGTCCACCGGGAGCTGTATGACACACCCACCGCGGTGCACTTGTTTGTAATTGCTGGGACGGGGACCTGCCATGAGCACCTTCTGGTCTGCTGCGTGGACATGTGTGCAGCGACATCTGTGGATGGTGGTTAGCAGGAACAATGGCCACTCGGGGCCTGTGCTCCTAAAATCAGATCAAGTCCAAGGGCTGGAGGTCCATGGGGCAGTTCGGGTTCTTCATGTTCTGTGGTGGCAGCATCGCAGAGCACCGCTGCATTCTCTGATGGATCAGTGGGCTTCGGTGGTCCTGGGGTATTCTTCTTAGTTCCTGGAGGCAGTTCTGGGCAGCACAACCAGTGAGTCCAGCGCAACAGAACAAATCCAGGACAGTAACAGCCTTTTCAGCTAATACCTCTTCCACACAGCAAGATCATTATGTTGATTTGATAGTATACTATATGGGATGCAGATTTATATCAATGGTCAACATTACTGGAGAAGTATTTGCTGCACAGAAGATCATGTTTGTTTTCTAGAGTCAATTCTGTTTCCTAGAGTCATTTGAAAAAATTTAATTTGAAAGTTATTGATTTTCCAGTAACTTGTTTTAAGGAAAACTCATGTAAAGGACTCATGTATAGGCTTTCTTTGTAAAAAGCCCCTTTTCAAAATCCTTTCTGGTCATTTCTTTAAGCACTTCTGCATGAGAAATGTTAGGTGGAACTTTCACTTGTAGGCCTTTTTATTTTTAGACAGTTCTATGGCTAGAGTTTAACCAAAAATTATAGGATGCTAAGATCAGCAGAGTCAGCTTCTACATAGCAGGCCTGTGATCAGTTTTTTAGTAAGCCATCTTGCATTTTCTGAAGCTGAGGTTACAGCATTTACTGCATGAATGTCAGGTTTCTTTGATATCATGGTAGTGTCCTGGGCATGAGGACAGAGCCAGAAAATCTTAAAATTTCAGGTCCAAGTCAGGGATGCAGCGCTGTCCACCTCTGCACAGTGCCCACTGTGTGGATGTGGCGCCGTCCACGCAGTCCCTGTTGGGCCGACACAGTGCCGTCCCCCTCCCCGTGTCTCCTGTCCCAGCACAGGGCCAGGACTCCACATCCGCTACCAGAGGCACTGCACCCATAATGAGCATTAGTGACTGGGTTCTTCTGTGTTCGTTTTAACCCAGAAGCTGATGTGATTAAACTAAGGTCTGTTAGCCCCATCAGCAGCCCCAGTTTCAAGACTGAGCTACAGCAAGAGTGTGTGTGCTTAAGGGGAAGCCCACCTGCATGGGACTGAGCAGAGCAGGGTGAAGGCCGGCCATGCTAGGAGAAGAGGGGTGCGAGACCTGGGGCTGTGACTGCGGGGAGATGACTCTCCAAACCCTGTACTGCAGCTCATTTGTGGGGAGAGGCCGGGTAGCATGCAGAAGGGCGGGAGATGGCTGATGCGGGCCTCCCGGTCACAGACCCTGCTCTGCAAGCAGCCAGGAACTGCCTGGAAGCTGAGGGCACGGGAAGGGTGCAGGGGCCCATCCTGTGTGCTCGCCCTGGGGGCCTTGGACAGCCTCAGACCCAGTGGCTCTGGCTATCAGAGGCCCATGCCTGTTGCCCTCTGGGAAGCCCCTGCGTGGATTCTCTCCCTTCAGTCCAGCACACGCACAATGAGGGGCCCCTGCGCCCCTTGCAGGCTTCCGGGCAGTTTCCAGGCACAGATTTGCTCTTGTTTTAATCCCTGCTTTTCAGGAGACCTTGCAGATAGTGGCACAGGTTTCTATAAATGAGCAAAACTAGCAGCCACCCTTGACTCAGGCTGATGGACAGAGCTATTCTGTGACAGGTGTGAGGTCCTCAGCTTCTGAGTTGGGTTCTAGCTGCGCATGGGGGAGTGTAGACAGGAGGGTGCTGGGACTTCCTGGTTCCGCGTAGATCCTCTGCTGAGATTTATCCCTGACGGGCCTGCTGCCTCCAGGAGCTTTCATTCTGAACCACTGTGGAAGGCGATTTTCAGGCCCATTTGTTTTAGAGGATTTTCCTTTGAGCTCAGGAATCGGGTCCTGCACGCATCTGCTCTCCGCCCCTGTGCGGCGCGGCCAGGCCTGGGACCCCAGCCTCCGCCTGTCCCCTCCATCTTCATCTGCTATTTCGCACTATCGGGGGCATCCTTGTTCTGTAGCTGAGGTTGTCAGGGGATGGAAACTCAGAGGAGGGTCACATTTAGAGGGATGGGCATGAAAAATTGGTGAATGCACCTGTGGGGCCACCCACCAGACCTGCATCCCTGAGGTCGGGTCTGCACATGGCAGTGAGGCTCATGCCGCCGCCGGGACTGTCACCGCACCACTGGACGCCCTGCCCGCGCTTCAGCCACCTTCTCTTGTCACTTCAGTTTGTCAGTCGAATGTGCCGAGTCCTAGGTACAGCAGTTTCTTTACAACAGCTCATATTCCTCTTTGTCAGTCTGAGAGGGAAATTTCTGAATATTTAAACTGGGTTGTTATTTCGTGCCATGTCTGCTACGACCGCAGAGGTGACAGCTCTGGCTGCGAGCTCTAGGCACTGGGCTCCTCCCAAGTCTGAGCATCGAGAGTGCACAGCCACCTTCCCCCAAGGGCTGGGCCGTGGGCTCTGGCTGCACTTGAGTCCTGGGAATGTCCAGGCTGAGCCATGGACACTGACCTCATGTCAGAGCTGCCAGCCTTGCATTTCCTAGCATGTGGATGACCTAAAATAGATGCTTCTGAATTGTGAGCGGGAGCCGAGGCAGCTGTCCCAGCCACATGGTGTACTCTGGCGCTCCGTGTGTTGGTGCTGACTGAGGACGGTCGTGGCTCTGGGGGCTCTTCCTGACCCTAAGGCCAGGTACTACTTGTGTTTCTTCATTTAAAGATTCTTTGGCTTTCAACTTATGAGAGCCAGTGGACGCAGCCCTCTGCTCCTTGACACTGTGACCATGCACTCTGCGGGGTGGGGTGCCTCATAGGGAATGTGCGTCCTTCGCCCCGATGCCCCGTGCCACCTGTTGACTGTGGGCTCTGCCCGCTGGGCCGCAACCTGCCTTTGGTTGGGAGAACCTGTGTCGAAGGAGACATTGGCTGGACAGGGTCACTTTCTTTGAAAATGTCTTGATTTGAAAAAAAGGAATCACTTCTCTTGGCAGTTCCATAAGAAGGCACTAACATGTATCCCTTGAGAACTGTTCAGGGGGTGTGTACGTGTGGCGGCCACATGGATTTTGTCTTTCATTTTGAGTTCTTTTAACTATTAAAACTTGTGCTTTTGCTCCCCAAATTGGAGGGAGGTGGGTGGCGAGAAGACCCTGCTCTTGAGGAGATAAAGCCTCCCTCAGCCCCAGGTTTCCTTGTCTGGGAAGCCTCAGCCATTGGGTGACTGTTCTGACCTGCTCACCCAAAAATCTGTGTGAGCTCCTCTTCCCCTTTGTGGGGCCCTGAGACAGCAGTCTCCCTGCTCCCGAACACACTGTTGCTCCACAATTGACAAGGCATCTGGGGGGCCATGCTGAGGTCTCGGGGGTACTTGGGTCCTGGTCTCCACAGCCAGGGTATATGGTTCCTTGTTGGTGTTGCTCCTGGAGATGGGTGTGCAGAGGCAGGTCCGGGTCTGGGCCTGCTGCTTGGGGGCCACAGGCAAGCAGCACCCCTGGACCTGGGGACCCTGGCACCCTGCGGGCAGGTCATGAGATGCTGCAGTTGCTGCTGAGTGGCCCTGTCCTGTGACATCCGTGACTGACCCCTCACCTCCCCACTGGCCCTCCTGACCCCTCCTGGTCCATGATCCTAGACAAGCCTGAGTTGGCCTTAACATCGCATCCGTGGCATCGGCTCCACCCTGCCTATGGCCCCGCAATGCGCCGCAGCATGCCA
>PVIY010028866.1:0-32642 GCA_004026745.1 Myrmecophaga tridactyla | reverse complement strand
GGTACAAAGGGACATTGGAAAAGTGACTGCCCCTCGGTGCCTGGCCATGGAGGGGCCGTCCTTCCAACCCCTAACCCACCGCTGGCAGTCCTGGGCCTGGCCACCGATGACTGATGATGCCCAGCCTCAGCAACCCCAATCACCCTCGTTGAGCCCAGGGTAACAATCAAGGTAGTGGGTAAGTCCACCTCCTTTTTAGTGGACACAGGAACTACCTTTTCTGTCCTCCCCTCTTACTCAGGTCAACTCCTTCCTTCCCAGGTCATGGTTATGGGCATAGATGGCCGTCCTTCATGCCCCTTAACTACTGGACCACTTACATGTTTAATAGAAGGGTACCCCATTACACATTCTTTCTTAGTAATGCCTTCTTGCCCCAGCCCGCTAATGGGGCAAGATATTCTTGGCCACAATTTCCATCTACATAACCCATCGGAAAGGGCTACAGCCCATCATTAACTGGCTCAAGGGAAAAGGACAATATTTCTGGTGTAATGGAACTCTTACCAAGTGCCTTAACTCCACTGCCCCAGGACCATGCTTCCTGGTAACTATTGTTCCTCAATTGACCCTCTATGGGGAGTCCAAACTAACTTGGCTACTGCCCTCTCCTTGCTCAAAAAGGGCTGCCTTTCTTCCTATCCTAGTAGGCATCAGCCTACCCGCTTCAGTCGCAGCCTCAGCCACAGCAGGAGGGGTGCTGGAACACAATATTTTAACCTCTCAAAACTTTGAAACTCGACTACAGGTAGCCCTGGAATCAACATTAGAATCCCTCTCCCCTCTACAATGCCAACTCACCTCACTAGCCCAGGTAACTCTTCAAAATTGATGGGCCTTAGACCTGATGACAGCCAAAAAAGGAGGAATGTGTATATTCCTCCAAGAGGAATGCTGCTATTACATCAATGAGTCGGGTCTGGTGAAACAAAATATTCAAACCCTAAACAAACTAAGAGACTATCTCTACCACAGAAAACAAGGAACCAACTCTGCCTTAAGCTGATTTTCTTCTCCTCTGGCAACATGGCTCCTCCCGCTACTAGGACCAGTTATCCTAATCTGTCTCTTTTTCCTCCTAGCTCCCTGCCTCCTCAACTTCCTTCAGAGATGCATGAAGGAACTATCCCGGGTAGCAGTCAACCAAATGTTCCTGCATCATTATCATCACCTGCCTTCCTCACCAGATTCCTACAGCCAGCCTCCCCACTCCCCTGGCCATGACGGTTCCGGCCTATCACCCCACACCACCCCTTTACAGCAGGAAGTAGCCAGAAAGATCTCGGTGCCCTGTTATCACAAAAAAAAAGCTGGAATGTTAGGTCGGGGAAACAGGGAAGGGCACTGCAACTGGAGCTGCGGAGACTGTGTCACCCCTCCCAACATGACTTCCAGAACTAATGACCCGCCCCTTCCAGACGTCACCTGACCTCCATCCTTAAAAGCTGCCCGCGCCGAAGCCTGCATGCAAACTCACCTCCCTCCATCTTGGTTTCAGTGAGCTCTGCCCGGGAGCGCAGAAATAACCCCCCTCCCCACTTTAAATTTCCTGGTCTACCTTTCTTCTTTCTCACCCTTTCGCCTCCTAAACCTTTCAAATATCTTTGGCGACCTTTGGCTATTAAAGAAATGATTTTTTGCAAATATGTTTAAAAAAAATGAAAACAAAAATATGAATAGTGCTGTATTGGATCAAATCAATAAACTATATAGTGTGATACCAATATGTATTTTATGTAAAGATGTAATAGCTGTTTTTAATTATCTCCTCCAATTTGAGTTAACTTCACAAAAGGTACTATCTGTGTTTAATTCAAGAGTTTCTTATGATACTTCAAAGAATAACAAATGTTCATCTATAGCAGATGTTAGAAAACATGAATTTTTTTATAGAAGTATTTTGGCAAGTAAATGAAGAAATTATAGAATTAGAATATCTCCATCTTACAACACCCAATGAATGAAAGCATACAGGGATTGAGGATCCACAGCCATGATCATTACATTTCCTGATGTAAGAACATCTATGAAGAAGTCTTATCAAAAGTTAACACTGTATAGGGCGGGCCACTGTGGCTCAGCAGGGAGAATTCTCACCTGCTATGCCAGAGACCCAGGTTTGATTCCCGGCGCCTGCCCATGTTAAAAAAAAAAAAAAGAAAAGAAAAGAAAGAGAAAAGTTGACTCTGTATACCTTAGATAAGTGGTAAAATAGATTGGTTAGATGGCAATACTAGTGGTCATTGAGAGGGAGGGGTAAAGGAGTGATACAAATGTTTTTAAAAATGATCATGGTGATGAATACACAACTATGTGATGATACTGTGAGCCACTGATTGTACACCATGTATGGAAAGTGTGTGTGAAGATTTGTCAATAAAAATATATATTTTTAAGTTAGCACTGTATGTCCTAAACTTTCCATGTTGCATCTTCCATCCCTCACCAAGGAAAACCAACCAAATATTTAATTATTACTAGTGCAATAATAATCACAATAATAACAGTAATAACAGTAGCTGCTAACTATGTGCCAGGTACTATGATAAATGTTTGCATATACTTAATTCTACTAATAAACCATGTTATCTGAAAAAAAATCAATTGGCCATAGATGAAAGGATCCAGTTCTGAAATTTCAATTCAATTCCATTGGTCAGTATATATGCCCTTATTCCAGTATGATGCCGTTTTGACCACTATAGCCTTGTAATATGCTTTAAAGTCAGGAACTGTGTGAGAGCTTTAACTTCATTTTTCTTTCTCAATATTTTTTTCAGCTGTTCAGGGCACGTTGCCCTTCCAAATAAATGTGATTTTTGATGTTTCAACTCCTGCAAAGTAAGCTGTTGAGGTTTTGATTGGTATTGCATTGAATTTGTAAATCAATTTGGGTAGAGTTGACATCTTAATAATAATTAGTCTTCCCATCCATGAACACAGAATGTCATTCCTTCTATTTAGGTCTTCCTTGGTTTCTTTTAGCAATGTCTTGTAGTTTTCTGTGTATAGATCCTTTACATCCTTGGTTAAATTTATCCTAGATATCTGATTCTTTTTTATTGTTACCATAAATGGAATTTTTTCCTTGATTTCCTCCTCAGATTGCCCCTTACTAGTGTATAGAAACACTACTGATTTCTGCATGTTGATTCTATCTTGCTACTCTCCTGAACTTGTTTATTAGTTCTAGTACTTTGTTGTAGATTTTTCAGGACTTTCTACATACAGGATCAAGTCATCTGCAAATAGTGAAAGTTTTAATTCTTCCTTTCCAATTTGGACGCCTTTTATTTCTTTTCCTTGCCTAATTGCTCTAACTACAACTTCCAGCACAATGTGGAATAACAATAGTGACAGTGGGCAATCTTGTCTTATTCCTGATCTTAGAGGGAAAGCTTTCAGTCTTTCCACATTAAGTATGATGTCAGCTGTGAGTTTTTCATATATGCTCTTTACCATGTTGAGAAAGTCTCTTTGTATTCCTATCTTTCAAAAAAATTTTTTATCAAGAAAGGATGTTGGATTATGTCACATGACTTTTCTGCATCAATCAATATGATATTGCAGTTTTTTTTCCTTTCAATTTGTTAATGTGGTGCATTACATCAATTGATTTTCTTGTATTGAACTACCATTGCCTACCTGGGACAAAATCCACTTGGTCATTGTATAATTCTTTTAAAGTGCTGCTGTATTTGACTTGCAAGTTATTTGTTGGGGATTTTGCATCTGTATTCAGTAGAAAGATTGGCCTGCAATTTTATTTTCTTGTGGATCTTTATCTGGCTTTGGTATGAAAGGGATGTCGACCTTGTAGAATGAATTAGGGAGTGTTCCCTCCTCTTCAATTTTTGAAAGTGTTTGAGCAGGACTAGTATTAATACTTCTTGGAATGCTTGGTAGAATTCACCTGGGAAGCCATCTGGTTTGGGGTTTTCTTTGTTGGGAGATTTTCCTTGGCTGATTCAATCTCTTTGGTTGATTTGTTGAGGTCTTCAGTTTCCTCTACAGTCAGTGTAGGTTGCTTATGTGTTTCTAGGAAATTGTCCATTTAATTTAAGTTGTCTAATTTGTTGGTATACAGATGTTCTTTTTTATTTCTGTGGGGTCTGTAATGATGTTCCCCCACTCATTTCTGATTTTATTTATTTACATCTTCTCTTTTTTTTTTTTTCTTTTTCATTCTAGGTAAGGGTTTGTCGATTTCATTGATTTTCTCAAAGAACCAAATTTTGGTTTTGGTGATTCCATTGTTTTTAATTCTCAATTTCACTTATTTCTGCTCTAATCTTCGCTATTTCTTTCCTTCCACTTGCTTTGGAGTCAGTTTGCTGCTCTTATTTTAGTTCCTCCAGGTGTACAATTAGGCCTTGATGTTAGCTCTTTCTTCTTTTTTAATATGGTATTTAGGGCTATAAATTTCTCTATCTCAATACTGACTGTGCTAGGAACTATTTTAAAAGTTGAAAAAATAATCAGACATTGAGTAGAAATATGAATGAAGCTGATCTGGTAGGACTAAAGTATATCAGAAGACTGGGTAAAGGATGATATCATCCATATTTTAAAACTTCAACTTCTGTGTAAGACTAAAGGGACAGATGTTTATCTGGTGCAAAATTTATATTTTTGGTAGTGCATTTCCTAATTTAACTTGTATGGTCAGTTTAGTTAACACCATCGGTACATGGAATCTTGAATAGGGCATGAGATTTTGTTGGTTTGTCCAGGTTAGTGTGATGCCCTGATAAGTCCCAGAGTAATTTGGACAATGAATAAAGAAGCATTTGCAAAGCCCCCTTGGGGCACTGGGGAGAAAAGGGGACTATTCAACTTCCCCATTTGGAGAATTTCAGATATTCTCACAAGTAGTGGGGACAACCAAATCAATAGGCCAAGCCCTTGATCTTAAGGTTCACCCCTATGAAACTTATCCCTGCAAAGGATAGGCTAAGCCTACCTAAAATTAGACCTAAGGGTCACTGACAGAATCTATTTTGTTGCTCAGATGTGGCCTCTCTCTCTCTAAGCTGACATGGCAAATGAACTCACTGCCCTCCCCGTCTACATGGGACATGACTCCCAGGGGTGTAAATCTCCCTGGCAACGTGGGACAGAAATCCCAGAATGAGTCAGGACCCAGTATCAAGGAATTGAGAAAACCTTCTTGACAAAAAGGGGGAAAAGTGAAATGAGAAAAAATAAAGTGTCAGTGGCGGAGAGATTTCAAACAAAGTCGAGAGATTATCCTGGAGGTTCTTATGCATTAATAGAGATATCCCCTGTCTAGTTTATGGTGTACTGGAGTGGCTAGAGAAAAGTACCTGAAACTGTTGAGCTGTGTTCCAATAGCTATGTTTTTTTTAAATGATTGTATAATGATATAGCTTTTCCAGTTTGACTGTGTGATTGTGAAAACCTTGTGTCTGATGCTCCTTTTATCTGTGGTATGGACAAATAAGTAAAAAATATGGATAAAAATAAATAAATAATAAGGGGAACAAAGGTTAAAATAAATTGAGCAGATTAAAATATTAGTGGTCAATGAAAGGGAGGGGTAAGGGGTATAGTATGTATGAGTTTTTTCTTTTTTATTTCTTTTTCTGGAGTGATGCAAATGTTTTAAAAAAATGATCATGGTGATGAATACACAACTATGTGATGATATTGTGAGCCATCAATTGTACACCATGTATGAAATGTTTGTATGTTAAGTTTTTTAAATAAGAATAGTTTTAAAAAATACTTCCTATGCTGCATCCATGTTTTGATATGTTGTATTCTCATTTTCATTCATCTCAGAATATTTATGATTTCTCTTGCAGTTTGTTCTTTGACCCATTGATTAAGAGTGTGTTGTTTAATTTCCATATATTTGTGAATTTTCTAGTTTTCCTCCAGTTATTGATTCCCAGCTCCATTCCATTATGGTCAAAGAAAGTGCTTTGCATAATTTCAACCTTTTTAAAATTATTGAGACATGTTTTTGACCCAACATGTGGTCTATCCTGGAGAATTATCCATGAGCACTTGAAAAGAATGTATTCCTTGCTGTTTTTGGTGTAAAATGTTCTGTATATGTCTAATAGGTCTAGTTCATTTATCATATTATTCAAGTTACCTGTTTCCTTACTGATCCTCTGTCTAGTTGTTCTATCTATTGATGAGAGTGGTATATTAAAGTCCACAACCATTATTGTAGAGATGTCTATTTCTCCTTTTAGTTTTGCCAGTGTTTGCCTCATGTATTTTGAGGTATCATGGTTAAGTGTATAAATATTTATTTATTCTTGATGGATGGCCCCTTTTATTATTGTATAATGTCCTTCTTTATCTTTTATAACCATTTTGTGTTTAAAGTCTATTTTGCCTGATGTTAGTATAGCTGCCCCAGTTTTTTTTTTTTTGGCTCCTGTTTGCATGGAATATCTTTTTCCAGCATGTCACTTTCAACGTATTTGTATCCTTGGGTCTAAGGTGAGTCTCTTGTAGACAGCATATAGATGGATCATATTTTTTTTATCCATTCTGCCAATCTGTGTCATTTGATTGGGGAATGGAATCCATTCACATTCAATTATATTACTGTATATGCAGCACTTATTTCAACCACTTTATCTTTTGGCTTTTTCATGTCTTTCTTTTTACCCTTTAAATTACCTTTACTGATAATCTTCTTTCGTACACTCTCCACCAAGCCTCTCTCTATCTTCCTTCTTTTCGTTTCAGCCTGTAGAACTCCCTTTAGCATGCCCTGTAGGGAAGATCTCCTGTTAGCAACCCTCTTTCAGTTTCTTTTTATCGGTGGATATTTATTTTGAACTCTCCCTCATTTTTGAAGGACAGTTTTTCTAGACAAAGAATTCCTGGCTGGCAATTTTTCTCTTCCAATATCTTAAATATATCATACCACTGCCTTCTCACCTCTACGGTTTCTGATGAGAAATTGGAACTTAGTCTTACTGAATGTCCCTTGTAGGTAATGAATCATCTTTCTCTTGATGCTTGCAGAATTCTCTCTTCATCTTTGGCATTTGACATTCTGATTAGTAGTGTGTCTTGGGAACAGGTCTATTCAGATTTATTCTGTTTGGACTGTGTTACACTTCTTGGATATCTATAATTGTGGTTTTCATAAGAGTTGGGAAATTTGGGGCCATTATTTTCTCAAATGTTCTTTCTGCCCCTTTTCATTTCTCTTATCCTCTATGTTTGTGCATTTTATGCTGTCATTTAATTCCCTGATACCCTGCTCATTTTTTCCCATTCTTTTCTCTCTCTCTGTTCTTCTGTCTGTAAGATTTTGGATAGCCTGTCTTCTAGTTCACTGATCCTTTCTTCTGCCTATTCAAATTTGTTGTTGTATGCATTTAATATATTTTTAATCTTATCTATTGTGCCTTTCATTCCCATAAGTTCTGTTATTTTTTTTTTACATGTGCAGGCACCAGGAATCAAACCCAGGTCTCCGGCATGGTGACAAGAACTCTGCCTGCAGAGCCACCATGGCCCACCCAGTTCTGTTATTTTTCTTTGCATGCTTTCAAATTCTTTTTTCATGCTTACTCAGTGCCTTCTTAATACCCTTTATCTCTTTATCCATATTATCCTTCATTTACTTGAATTGATTTAGGAGATTTGTTTGAACATCATTGATTAGTTGCTCTAAATTTTGTGTCTCCTTTGACTTTTTAAAATTATTCCTTTGATTGGGCTACATATTCCTTTTTCTTAGTATAGCTTGCAATTTTTTGCTGATGTCTAGGCATCTGATTATCTTGATGTGTTTGCTGATGGTCAGTTTCTCTTTCTTGCTTGGGATTTGATTGTTGATTGGCTTTATGTTAAAACTCTTGATTCAACATAATCTGGATGTTTAGACTTGCCTATATTTAACTGATCAAAATAGAGCCAGGAACCCATGAAGGAGGCTCATACCAATTCCAAAGGGCTCAGGAAAGATGCAAAAAAGTTTTTTGGGGGGAGGTGGGGCATCCCAGCAGCTGCACTTTCCTGGCCTTCCCAGAAGATAGCACTCTTTGGCAAACTATTCCCTGTAGCCCTAGGGAGGGAGTGTATTTTTTTTTCAACCTCTACCAAGCAGATGCAAAACAATGGCCAATGAGGACTCCTGTCTGAGAAGGCTAAATCATGATTTGGAGCCGGAGCCCAGCAGTCCAAACTCAGTAATCAGAAGCTGTGCTTAACACTCAAATGGGCCCCGCCACTGTCCTTGGGGAGGAAAGTCCTCAGACACCTCTACATCTGCAGGAGCCAACCAGACTGTACCTGAGGCAATTCTCAATGGTAGGGGATGGATACCAGCAACTACCACTGGAGCAATTCACTCACAACTTTTCTTACAGCTTCTCAGTCTCCCCATCCTGCTATTTTGTGGATGCTGTACATTGCTCCCCTGGCTTCTTGAGCCCCCGAACTATTGAGCAACATTGTTTCTCCCTGTCCACTAGCTATTTTTGTAGGAGGAGGGTGTCCTGTAGCTCCCTACTCTGTCATCTTCCCCAGAAGTCTGGTCACAGTTTTTGATCAGACCTCAGATTGCTGGGGGACCAGCTGTGAGGGTGGCCATTGTTTCAACCATTACTCAGACAAAAGTGGCAGAGGAGTCTTAAAGAGACAGCATGTATTTTTTTTCACTTTTCTCTTTCTATTCCACATTTAGAAGCAAAAATAGTTTGGAAAAGTTAGAAATTGACAGCTCCATCATGCAACAAGAACAATAACAATGAAAATAAAACCTGGCAATCCTCCTAGAGGAGTGGGAGAACTAGTTCTCAACAAAAAATTACAAACATAACAAGAAATAGAAAATCAGAAATGAGAGGGGGATCGTTACATTATATTATTATGAGGAAACTATGAACAACTGTATGCCAACAAACTAGGTAACTTAGAGGAAATGGACAATTTCCTAGAAACAAAGGAACATCCTATACTGACTACAGTAAAGAGATTCAATCAATCATCAAAAACCTAACTCCAAAAAAATTCACAGTGCCAAATGGCTTCACAGAAGAATTTTGCCAAACATTCCCAAAAGAACTAACACCATTCCTGCTCAAACTCCTCCCAAATATTGAAGAAAAAGGAACACAACCTAACTCAAATTATGAGGCTAATATAACTCTAATACCAAAAGCAGATGATGATGATACAAGAAAGGAAAATTACATGCCAATATCCCTAATGAGTATAGATGCAAAAATTCTCAATAAAATATTTGCAAATTAATAAAAACCATAATGAGATATCATCTCACACCCACCAGAATGCCCATTATCAATAAAACAGAAAACAACAAGTGCTGGAGAGGATGTGGAGAAAGAGACACACTTATCCACTGTTGGTGGGAATGTCAAATGGTACAACTGCTATGAAAGGCAGTTTGGCGGGTCCTCAGGAAGCTAAATATAGAATTGCCATATGATTCGGCAATACCATTGCTAGGTATCTACTCAGAGGGCAAGGACACAAACGGATATTTGCACACCAATGTTTATAGCAGCATGATTTACAATTGCGAAAAGATGGAAACAGCCAAAATGTCCATCAACAGATGAGTGGCTAAACAAGCTGTGGTATATACATATGATGGAATATTAAGCAGCTGTAAGACAGAATAAAGTTATGAAGTATGTAACAACATGGATGGACCTTAAGGACATCATGCTAAGTGAGATTAGCCAGAAACAAAAGGACAAATACTGTATGGTCTCACTGATATGAACTGACATTAGTGAATAAACTTGGAGAGTTTCATTAGCAATAGAGACCACCAGGAGATAGAAATAGGGTAAGATATTGGGTAATTGGAGCTGAAGGGATACAGATTGTGCAATAGGACTGATTGTGAAAACTCAGAAATGGATAGCACAATACTACCTAACTATAATACAATTATGCTAGAACACTGAATGAAGCTGAATGTGAGAATGATAGAGGGAGGAGTGCTGGGGGCACAAATGAAATCGGAAAGAAAGATAGACAATAAAGACTGAGATGGTATAATCTAGGAATACCTAGAGTGTATAATGATAGTGACTAAATGTACAAATTTAGAAATGTTTTTGCATGAGAAAGAACAAAGGAATGTCATTACTGAAGGGTGTTGAAAATAGATGGTAATTAATATTTTAAAATTTTAATTTATGTGTAAGACTAAAGCAAAAAATGTTTATTTGGTACAAAATTTATATTTCAACTAGTGCTGTTCCTAATGTAACTTATGTGGACAACTTAATTGAACACCATAAGTACATGGAACCTTTAGTAGGGCATAAGATTTTGTAGGTTTGTCCAGAGTGATGCCCTAATAAATTCCAGAGTGATTTGAACAGTAAGTAAAAAAGCATTTGCAAAGTCCCCTTGGGGGGATGGTGAGAAAGGCGAAAAATCCAACTTCCCCAAGTGGAGAATTCTTGATATTCTCCACAAGCAGTGAGGGCAACCAAAGCAATAGGCTGAGCCCCTAATCCTGGTGCTTGTTCATATGAAACTTAACTCTGCAAAGGATAGGTCAAGCCTCCTTAAAATTAGGCCTAAGAGTCACCCCCAAGAGAACTTCTTTTGTTGCTCAGATGTGACCTCTCTCTCCAGCCAACACAACAAGCAAACTCACCGACTTCCCCCTGTCTACATGGGACATGACTCCCAGGGGTGTGGACCTTCCTGGCAACATGGGACAGAAATCCTAGAATGAGCTGAGACTCAGCATTAGGGGATTGAGAAAACTTCTTGAGCAAAAGAGGGAAGAGAGAAATGAGACAAAATAAAGTATCAATGGCTGAGAGATTCCAAACAGGGTTGAGAGGTGATCCTGGAGGTTGTTCTTATGCATTATATATTTTGGATGGATTATATGCTGTGTAAATACATCTCAATAAAACAGCATTAAAAATATATTTACAACTTTAATCCAAAGACACATGAAAAGAATTATACACCATGACCAAGTGGAGTTAATTCCAGGCGTGGAAGGCTAGTTCAACATAAGAACATCAATCAATGTAATACAACACATTAACAAGTTGAAAGGGAAAAATCACATGATCATCTTGATTGATGCTGAAAAACATTCAACACAATTCAGCATTCTTTTCTGATAAAACAGTTCAAAAGGTAGGAATCAAAGGAAATTTCCTCAATATCATAAAGGGTATATATGAAAACCCACAACCAGAATCATACTCAATGGTGAGAAACTGAAAGCCTTCCCCTAAGATCAAGAATGAGGCAAGGATGTCCATTGTCACTACTATTATTCAACACTGTGCTAGAAGTTCTAGCTACAGCAATTAGGCAAGAAAAAAAAAGGCATTCAAATCATAAAGGAAGTAGTAAAACTGTCATTATTTCCAGATAACATGATCCTATATTTGGAAAATCCTGAGAAATCCATGGGCTAATAAACAAATTTAGCAAAGTGGTGGGATTTAAGATTAATGAGCAAAAAACAGTAATGGTTTTATACACTAGTAATGGACCTAACCAAGGAGGCAATTAAGAAAAAAAATACATTCACAATAGCAACTAAACAAATCAAGTATCTAGGAACAAGCTTAACCAAAGACGCAAAGGACCGCCATACAGAAAACTACAAAACTTTGCTAAAAGATATCAAATAAGACCTAAATAGGTGGAAAGATATTCCACGTTCTTGGATAGGCTTAATGTCGTGAAGATGTCAATTCTACCCAAATTGATCTACAAATTCAATAAAATGCCCATCAAAATTCCAACAATCTACTTTGCAGACTTGGGAAAGCTAATTATCAAATTTATTTGAAAGGGTAAATAATAGGGGGAACAAATGTTAAATTTAGTAGATTGAAATGCTGATGATCAGTGAAGGGGAGGGGTAAGGGGTATGATATGTATGAATTTTTTTCCATCTTCTTTTTATTGCTTTTTCTGAATTGATGCAGATGTTCTAAGAAATTATCACAATGATAAATATACATGATGATAGTGTAAGTTATTGATTATATAACAAGAACGGAATGATCATTTGATAAGAATGTTTGTGTTTGTATGTGGTTATATATCATAAATAAAAAATAAGTAAATCTAAAAATTTTATTTGAAAGAGAAAGAGATCTTGAATTACCAAAAACATCATTTAAAAAAAGAACGAAGTGGGAGGACTTACATTTCCTGACTTCAAAGCTTATCATAAAACCACAGTGGTCAAACAGCATGATATTGGCACAAAAACACACATATTGATCAATGGAATTGAATTGAAAGTTTGGAAATAGACCTCCAGATCTATGGTCAATTGATTTTTGGCAAGGCCCCCAAATCCACTGAACTAAGACAGAATTGTCTCTTCTAGGGCTGGGAGAACTGGATATCCATAGGCCAAGGAATGAAAGAAGATCCTACCCTCACTCCTTATACAAAAATTAATTCAGAGTGGATCAAAGACCTAAATATAAGAGCCAGTACCATAAAATTCCCAGAAAAAATATATAGGGAAACATCTTCAAGACCTAGTGATAGGAGGTGGCTTCTCAGACCTTATACCCAAAGCACAAGCAATGCAAAAAAACACAGATAAATGGGAACTCCACAAAATCAAATGCTGCTGTGCCTCAAAGGACTTTGTCAGAGAGGCAGCCAATTCAATGGGAGAAAATATTTGGAAGCCACATAATCATTAAGAGTTTAATAACAAGAATATATATATATTTTTAAATCCTTCAACTCAACTAAAAAAGGCAAAGAACCTAGCTAAAAATGGGCAAAAGGAGAGAGCCATGAGAACCAAGAGAGCCCAGGCAAGCTAAGACCTTTGGAGATGAAGAAGGAAAATGCCCCCAATGGAGCTTCATGAAATAAGAAGCCTGGAGAGGAAGCTAGCAGACGTTGCCATGTTCACCATGTGCCTTTCTAGTTGAGAGAGAAACCCTGAATGTCATCAGCCTTTCTTGAGTGAAGGTAACTCCTTGTTGGTGCCTTACTTTGGACATTTTTGTAGATTTGCTTTAATTGGGACACTTTCATGGCCTTAGAACTGTAAACTTGCAATTTAATAAATTCCCATTTTTGAAAGCAAAAAAAAAAAAATGGGCAAAAGATTTGAATAGACATTTCTCCAAAGAAAATGGGCAATAGTGAATAACCACATGAAAAGGATGCTCAACATCATTAGCCATTAGGGAAATGCAAACCAAAACCACAAAGAGATACCATTTCACACCCACTAGAATGGTTACTATTTAAAAAAACAGAAAATTACAAGTGTTGTAGAGGATGTGAAAAAATAACAACACTCATTCAATGTTGGCTGGAATGCAAAATGGCTCAACTGCTGTGGAAGATAGTTTGGTAGTTCCTCAGAAAGTCATGTATTTGGCATGGCAATCCCATTACTAGGTATATACCTAAAAGAACTGAAAGCAGGGACTTGAACAGATATTTTCACACTGATGTCATAGCGGCATTATTCACAATTGTTAAAAAATATAAGCAACACAAGTGCCCATCAACCACTAAATGGATTAAACAAAATGTGATATATACAGGCAATGGAACATTATACAGCCATAAATAAGAATGAAGATCTGATACATGCAATAACAGAGATGAACTTGGAAGACATCATGTTGAGTGAAATAAGCTAGACACAAAAGGACAAACATTGTATGATCTCACTGACATGAAATAATTTGAATAAGCAAACTCATAGAGTCAGAATCTAGACTATAGGTTACTGAAGGACAAGGTGGAGTAGGGAATAGAGAGTTAAAGCTCAAAATGTATACAGTTTCTGTTTGAGGTCATGGAAATTTTTTATGATGAATAATGGTGATGGTAGCACAAAATTGTGAATGTAATTGACAGCACTGAATTATATACTTGAATGTGGTTTAAAAGGGGGAAATTTTAGGTTGTGTATATGCTACTAGAACAAAATATTTTTTAAAAATCCATCGAACTGCACCACAACAGTGCACCCTAAATTAAACCATGGACTATAGTTCATTATACAATTATAAAAATGTATCATCAATTGCAACAAATGTACCACACCAATGCAAGGTATTACTAGGATGGTATATGGGAACCCTATACTTTATACATGATTATTCTGTAAACCCATGGCTTCTTTAATAAATTTTTTTTTTTAAAAATCACTGCTGAGCTCTTAGCCACCACTTCTGAAGTTTGCAAATCCCCCCAAAGAAAATGTTGTCCCAAATGCTGAACTTGAACTTGTCTTGCTCAATTTTTACACTCTACTGCATCTTTACCTATTGTTAGCTCTCCAATGCCTTCAAGCAGGTATTTCATTTTGTTTTGATCTGTTTAGTTTTTATTATTATTCCCAGTGGAAAAGTAATTTGGTACACATTACTTAGTCCTTACAAGGCTCAACTCTCAACTCTTTTTTTTCAAAGGAAAAAAAGCTATGATTTCCTATTCCACAGAAAAAGTACCCCATTTTAATCCCCCACGTGTACACTTAGATGATGTAACATCTCCACTGACGGAAAATTGAGGGAAGAGATTTATATCTAAGAATTCTTATAAGTAGGCAGTATTAAGAACAGATTTTGCACTACCAGCCAAAATGCTAATAAAGACTTCTGTTTCCACAATCTTTTTAAGTATGTCAATATCTTCAACTCTGGTAAACCACATCTGCCATTAAACCTCCTAAGTATGTAGGCAAAATAGAAGCACCACTGCCACTTGGTGACAGCATGCCCTGATTATAGATAATATAAATAGGAAACAGATGGAAAAACAATTCACAGGTTTGAACAGGTCACCATAAAAGGTTTGATAGTCAGCCCCTGCCTCAAAATATGACAGGAAGGAATGATAAAGAAGGCAGATTCTGGAGTCCTACTGGGAAAGAATCACCAGAGACAGCATCACTTCTTCCCTTCACTCTGGGTCTCAGTTCAGTCTGTTTGCCCACTATCCTTACCACCTTTAGTTCTCACCTAAGGGAACAGCATTTGCAATTGAAACTCAGGGATCTCAGGAGAAATCTTGGTCAATTTTCTAGCCACTGCCTAACATTCAGCACTGTTCCAGTCCCTTTTATTGTATTGTCCTAACCAGCTTTCCCACCAGTGTAAATACTCTTTCCCATTCTTGACCTAACAATCAGAGAAACTTTATGCTGAAATGGCTATTGGGATATATCTAGTCACCCTTCGTGTTAATAGAAGAGGAAAGGATAAACTTACAGCTGCTCTAATTTTTTTTTAAAAAAACTACTTTTTTTAAATTTGAAAAAGAAAGGGAAGAAGGGAAAATTCACAGAGCTCAGCTGACTTGCCAGAGCTGCAGCTATTACCAGGATGTACCTGCCACCTCCTCACTTACTGCCCCCTTCCATGCTGCCTCTCAGCGGGGCCACTTCTACTAAGCAGGGCTCTAGGATCCTGAGCTTTGGGTGCCAAGGTTGAGGAACTGACTTCTCAGGGGTGATTTAATCCCAGGAGTGATTTAATAGGGTCTGCAGAAGCTGAGAGCCTGGAACTGGGGAGGAACCTCTCTGAGCTGATGGGTGCACTGTTCCCAGCCAGCTTACCCCAGAAACCTCAAAGCTGGCATCCTGGTATCACATGCTAAAGCTACAAAGGAGAAGCAGCAAGAATTCAAGGCTCAGCCAGTCAGCCAACCTGAAAGTCTTCAGATCCATTCCCTTACTCCTATTACCCATATTTTTTATTCATCTGTCCATACCCTAGATAAAAGGAGCATCAGGCACAAGGTTTTCACAATCACAAAGTCACATTGCAAAAGCTATATCAGTATACAATTGTCTTCAAGAATCAAGGCTACTGGAACATAGATCTACAGTTTCAGGTACTTTCCTCCAGCCACCCTAATACACCATAAACTAAAAAGGATATCTATATAATGCATAAAAATAACCTCCAGGATAACCTCTCAACTTTGTTTGAAATTTCTCAGGCACTGAAACTATATTTTATCTCATTTCTCTCTTCCCCCTTTTGGCCAAGAAGGCTTTCTCAATCCCTTGGGAGGTCCCAGCTCATCCTGGAGTTTTGCTCCACATTGCCGGGGAGATTTACACCCCTGGGAGTCATATCCCACATAAGAGGGAGGGCAGTGAGTTCACCAGCTGAGTAGGCTTAGAGAGAGAGGCCACATCTGAGCAACAAAAAAGGCTCTCTGGGGGTGACTCTTAGTCCTAATTTTAAGTAGGTTTAACCTATATTTTGCAGAAATAAGTTTCATAGGGGGTGAACCCCAAGATTGAGGGCTTGGCTTATTGATTTGATTGTCCCAGCTGCTTGTGAGAATAGCAGAAATTTTACAGTCGGGGAAGTTGAATATTTCCTTTCTCCCCAGGGACCTTGCAAATACTTCTTTATTCACTACCCAAATTACTCTAGGATATATCAGGGCATCATACTAACCTGGACAAGCCAAGAAAGTCTCATGCCCTATTCCAGATTCCACGTATTTATGGTGTTCAACTAAACTGACCATACAAGTTAAATTAGGAAATGCAGTACCCAAAATATAAATTTTGCACCAAATAACCATCTCTCCCTTTGGTCTCACACAGAAGTTGAAGTTTTAAAATATGGACATTATCATCCTTTATTCTGTATTCTGATTTACTTATCCAGGTCAGCTTCATTCATATCTCTACTCAAAGTCAGATCCCTTTTTCAACTTTTTATACAGTTCCTGTATGGAGTAATGCTGACTTCCATATCTTCAGAGCTCCAACTCCAAGTCTCAGGTGTCACATAAATACTCGAAGTTTCTGGGAAAGACCAGGTTATATACAAACAGCTCAGTATCTCAGAATTTAGAAATGACATTTACAACTCCTGAATATATGTGACTGCTGTAAGAGGTTCAATCTAGAACCCATTACAATAGGCCCCAACCTGATGACCCATGCTCTGGACCTTAGTTCACCAGGTATTTTTATTATAATTAGTCAATATGAGTGAGGGATGATAATATTTGCCTTTTTGTCTCTGACGTTTCATTCAACATACAGTCCTTAAGGTTCATTCACCTAGTTGCATAGCTCACAATTTCACTCCTTCTTGCAGCCGCTCAGTAGTCCATTGTATGTGTACACCATATTTCCCCATTCCATTCCTCATCATTGTATCTTTAGGCTACATCCATTCATTGTGAATCACGAACACTGATGCAAACACCGGTGTGCAAATGTCCATTTGTGTCCCCACACTCAATTCCTCCAGCTATATATTGAGCAATGGGGTTGTAGGATTGTATGGAAACCCCACTCCTAGCCTCCTGTGGAACCATTACACTGCCCTCCAAGGGGCTGCACCTCTCAGTTTCCCTACCAATGATGAACACATGCAACTCTTTATCTGCACTTTCTTTGGCATTTATTTCTCTCTGTTCATTTTTAATCAGTTATATTCACACATCATACAATCCAACCTAAGTGTATACCTATGCCTTCACCACCATAATCTATGTGAAGACATTTCCTTTTCTTCCACAAAGAATCCATACCCCTTCCCCATGCCCCCCAACCCCCACCTGTTGACATTTAGTTTTGGCACAATGCCTTTATTACATTCAGTGGAAGCATATTACAATGTCACTGTGACAATAGACCCTAGCTTGCATTGATTGTACTTTTCCCCATATACCGTCTATTTTCAACTCCCTGCAATACTGGCATTCATTTGCTCTCCCTCATGCAAAACCATTTTTATGTTCATACATTTAATCACCATCATTGTCAACTATAAGTATTCCTAAATTATACCTTCTGTCTTCATCATCTATCCTTCCTTCTGGTTTCGTAGCCCTTCTACCTCTATCATATTCACATTCAGCTTCATTCAGTACTTATATTATTGTGCTACCATCAGGTAGTATTGTGCTATCCATTTCTAAATTTTTACAATCAGTCCTGTTGCACAATTTGTATTCCTTCAGCACCAATTGCCCAATCTCTACCCTATTTCTATCTCCTGATAACCTATGTTCTAAACCTCAATTCTCCAAGTTCATTCATTAATGTTAGCTCATGTCAGTGAGACCATACAGTATTTGTCCTTTTGTTTCTGGCTAATTACAGTCAACATAATGTCCTCAAGGTTCATCCACATTGTTACATGCTTCACAACTTTATTCTGTCTTACAGCTGCATAATATTCCACCATATATATATATATGTTTAGCTACTCATCTGTTGATGGACATTTGGGCTGTTTCTGTCTCTTGGCAATCATAAATAATGCTGCTATAAAACATTGGCATGCAAATGTCCATCTGTGTCCTTGCCCTCAGGTCCCTCTAATATATACCTACTAATGGGATTGCTGGGTCATATGGCAATTCTATACTTAGCTTCCTGAGGAACCGGAAACTGCCTTCCAGAGCAGTTGTACCATGTCATATTCCCACCTACAGTGGATAAGTGTGCCTCTTTCTCCACATCCTCTCCAGCACTTGTCGTTTTCTGTTGTTGTTGCTGTTGTTGTTTATAATGGCCATTCTAATAGGTTCAAGTGATAGCTCATTGTGGTTTTGATTTGCATTTCCCTAATAGGCAGTGAAGTTGTACATCTTTTCATATGCCACTTAGCCATTTGTATCTCCTCTTCTGAGAAATGTCTGTTCATGCCTTTTGCCCATTTTTGATTGAGTTGTTTGTCTTTTTGTTGTTGAATTGAAGAATCTCTTTATATATACTGGATACTAAACCCTTATCAGATATGTAGTTTCTAAATATGGTCTCCTATTGCATAGGCTGCCTTTTTCTTTTCTTAACAAAGTTCTATCATGCACAAAAGTGTTTAATTTTGAGGAGTTTCCATTTATCTATTTCTTTCTTCAATGCTCATGCTTTGGATGTAAGGTCTAGGAAACTGTCTCCTGTTACAAGTTTTAGAGCTATTTCCCTACATTTTCTTCTAAAGGTTTTATGGTCTTAGCTCTAATGTTTAGGTCTGTTTTCGTTTGCTAGCTGCCAGAATGCAATATACCAGAAAAAGAATGGCTTTTAAGAGAGAGAATTTATTAAGTTGCTAGTTTAAAATTCTAAGGCTGAGAAAATGTCCCAATTAAAGCAAGTCTGTAAAAATGTCCAAATTAACACCAACCAGGGGTTACCTTTACTCAATAAAGGCCATTGAAGTTCAGGGTTTCTCTCTCAACTGGAAAGGTATATGGTGAACATGGCGATGCCTGCTAGCTTCCTCTCCAGGCTCTTCCTTCATGAAACTCCCCTGGTGGTGTATTTCTTCTTCATCTCCAAAGGTCTCTGGCTGTGTGGGTTCTCTGCTCACAGCTCTCTCCAAAATGGTTCCTTCTTAAAGGGCTCCAGTAAGCCACCCCACTTTGAATGGGTGGAGGCACATCTCCACGGAAATCATCTAATCAAATTTACCACACACAATTGGGTAGGTCACATCTCTATGGATAATTTTAAAAACTTCATGCAACAAGAAGCCTGGAGAGGAAGCTAGCAGACATTGCCATGTTTGCCATGGGCCTTCCCAGTTGAGAGAGAAACCCTGAATGTCATTGGCCTTCTTGAATGAAGGTATCTTTTCCTGGATGCCTTAGATTGGACATTTCTATAGCCTTGCTTTAATTTGGACTTTTTTTCCTTTGGCTTTAGAACCGTAAACTTGAAACTTATTAAATTCCCCTTTTTAAAAGCTGTTCCATTTCTGGTATATCACATTCCAACAGCTAGCAAACTAGAACAGATAGAATTGACACCTTAACTATATTTAATCTTCCAGACCATGAACATGGTATGCCTTTCCATTTATTTAGGTCTTCCATGATTTTCACGCTTCTGGAGACATTTGGAAATGAAGAAAGAATACATCCCTGAGGGAGCATCATGAAACAAGAAGCCTGGAGAGAAAGCAGACATTGCTATATCCTGCCATGTGCCTTTCCAGTTGAGACAGAAACCCTGAACTTCATCGACTTTTCTTGAGTGAAGCTTAGCTCTCGTTGGTGCCTTTATTTGGACATTTTTGTAGACTTGCTTAAATTGGGACATTTTCATGGCCATTGAACTGTAAACTTGCAACTTAATAAATTTCCCCTTTTAAAAGCTGTTCCATTTCTGGTATATTGCACTCTGGCATCAAGCATACTAGAACATCATCTGGTCCTGGAATTTTCTATTTTAGGGAGCTTCTTGATGATTGATTCAATCTCTTTACTTGTGATTGGTTTATTGAGGTCATCTATTTCTTCTCAAGTCAATGTTATTTGTTCATGCCTTTCCAGGAAGTTGTCAATTTCATCTACATTGTGGGTTGTCTAGTTTATTAGCATATAGTTGCTTATAGTAGCCTCTCATTACCTACTTTATTTCTGCAGGTCAGTGGTTATGTCTCCTCTTCCATTTCTGATCTTATTTATTTTCATCTTTTCTCTCTCTCTCTCTCTCTCTCTCTCTCTCTCTCTCGTCAACCTAGCTAAGGGTCCATCAATCTTACTGATTTTCTCAAAAAACCAACTTCTCGTTTTGTTAATTTTTTCAATTGTTTTCATGTTCTCAATTTCATCTCTAATCTTCATTATCTTTCCTTTTCCTTGCTTTGGGATTAGTTTGCCATTCTTCTTCTTGTTCGTCCAAGTGAATAGTTAATTCCTCGATTTTTACTCTTTTTTTCTTTTTTAATATAGGCATTTAAGGAAATAAATTAGCACTGCCTTTGCTGCATCCCATAAATTTTGATATGTTGTGTTTTCATTTTCATTTGCCTGGAGACATTTACTGATTTCTCTCATAATTTCTTCCTTGACCCACTGATTGTTTAAGTGTTTGTTGTTTAGCCTCCATATATTTGTGAATTTTCTGCCCCTCTGCCTGTTATTGTTTCCAACTTCATTCCATTATGACATGAGAAAGTGTTTTGTATGATTTCAATCTTTTTACATGTATTGAGACTTGCTTTGTGACCCAGCATATAGTTTATCCTTGAGAATGATCCATGAGCACTTGAGAAAAATGTGTATCCTGCTGTTGTGGGGTGTAATGCTTTGTAATTGTCTTTTAAGTCTAGTTCATTTATTGCATTATTCAAATTCTCTGTTTCTTTATTGATCCTCTATTAGATGTTCTATCCATTGATGAAAGTGGTGAATTAAAGTTTCCAACTATTATGGTAGAGGTGTCTATTTCTCCCTACTGTGTTGTCAGCATTTGCCTTATGTACTTTGGAGCACTCTGGTTTAGTGCATGCATACTTATGGTTGTTATGTCTTCTTGCTGAATTTTTCCTTTTATTAATACATAGTGTCCTTCTTTGCCTCTTTTAATTGTTTTACATTTGAAGTCTAATTTGTCAGATATTAGTATAGCTACTCCTGCTCTTTTCTGATTATTGTTTGCATGAAATATCTTTTCCCAACCTTTCACTTTCAACCTGTCTTTGTCCTTAGGTCTAAAATGAGTCTCCTATAGACAGCATATAGATGGGTCCTGTTTTTTAAATCTATTCTGCCAGTCTTTGTCTTTTGACTAGGGAGTTTAATCCATTAACATTTAATGTTAGTACTGTAAAGGTAGTACTTTTTTCTACCATTTTGCCTTTTGGATTTTATATGTAATATCTATTTTTTTCCTTTACTGATAGTTGTCATTTCTGCACTCTTCTCCAGACCTCTCTCTGCTGCCTTTTCCTATCTGCCTGTAGTCCTCCCTTTAGTATTTCTTGCAGAGCCAGTCTCTTGGTCACAAATTCTCTTGGTCACTGTTTGTCTGAAAATGTTTTAATCTCCCCCTCGTTTTTGTTATTACAGTGGCAGGCACCTGGAATCGAACCCAGGCCTCCAGCATGGCAGGTGAGAACTCTGCCTGCTGAACCACCGTGGCCTGCCCTCCCCCTCACTTTTGAAGGACAATTTTGCTAGTTATAGAATTCTTGGTTGGCAGTTTTTCTCTTTTAGAATCTTAAATATATTATACTGCTGCCTTCTTGCCTCCATGTTTCTGCTGAGAAATCCACACATAGTCTTATTGGGTTTCCCTTGTATGGAATGGATTGCTTTTCTTCTGCTGCTTTCAAAATTCTCTCATTCTAAAACTAAAAAAAAAAAAATTCTCTCATTCTTTTTGACATCTGACAATCTGATTAGTAAATGTCTTGGAGTATATCTATTTGGATCTATTTTGCTTGAGGTATGCTGCACTTCTTGTATCTGTAATTTTATGTCTTTCATAAGAAATGGGAGATTTTCAGTGACTATTTCTTCCATTAGTCTTTCTCCTCCTTTTTCCTTCTCTTCTTCTGGGACACCCACAATACATATATTCATGCTCTTCATGTTGTCACTCAATTCCTTGAGACCCTGCTCATGTTTTTCCATTCTTTTCCCTATATTTTATTTTGTAATACAGATTTCAGATACCCAGTCCTCTACTTCAGGAATCCCTTCTTCTCGCTCTTCAAATCTATTGCTGTAGGTTTTCATTTTTTTTTCATTTCTTCTAGTGTGCCTTTCATTCCCATGAGTTCTGTGATTCGTTTTTTCAAACTTTCAATTTCTTCTTTTTGCTCAAACTTTCAATTTCTTCTTTTTGCTCATCCAATGTCTTCTTTATATCCTCCTGCAACTCACTGATTTGATTTTTGATGAGATTTTCCATGTCTGTTCAAACATCCTTAATTAATTGTTTCAACTCCTGTATCTCATTTGAATTGTTGATTTGTTCCTTAAACTGGGCTTATCTTCCGTTTTCCTAGTATGGCTTATTGTTTTTTGCTGACATCTAGGGATTTGATTTCCTTAATCAGTTTATTCTGGAAGTTGTTTCCACTCCTTTACCTAGGATTTTCTTGCTGGATAGTTTTGTTCTCTATCTGTTCTTTGCCATTCAGTTCAGCTTATTCTAGACCTCTAGCATAAGTTCTGTTTAACTGATCAAAATTTTTCAGTCCTTGTTTTTCTTTTTCTTGGCCTGCTTATATGGACCCTCTCTAATCCTCCCCTTCCTCCTTTTTGTTGTGGAGATAAAAATTCTACCTGTTCACAGGACCATATTAGCCAAGTTAATATATGTAAATTGCAGAGAACCACATCTGGCATAGTAAGTGCTCAGTAAATGTTAGTTATTATTAGCAGAAAAGGAAAACTGAGGAAGGTTTAATGGAAGATGGGAAGGATTTAGATAGGCCTGGAATAAACATCACTTGTCAAGGACCTACCATTCTGCAAACATCACTATTGCCATGACCTTGTGCAAAGGAAGTATCATTGCTTCATTGCAGAGCTGAAAACACAGACATTCAGAGAGACTGAGTGACTTGCTCAGCTAGCAAATGAAGGAACTGGTGTCTTGTTCCAAACCAAGCAGTTTACATTCTCTAACTCATTTAAACATCTCAGCAACCCCAGTTGATCAGTAATTCTAGCTCCATTTGACAGGCTCAGAAAATGTAAGTACTTTGCCTAGAGTGAAGCTATCAGCCAATAGCAAAATTAGGATTTCAACTCAGGATTTTCTGGCTCCATAGACCTTGCTCTTGCAATTCTGCTCTGCTGCCTGAGCAAGTTGATTGCAGGTACCCTGAAGCATTTTGTTACCAAAAAAAAAAAAAAAAAAAAAAAGAAAGAAAGAAAGAAAGAAGGAAAGAAAAAAACTGAGATGTGTACTGGCTGCAGTGGAGAAAAAGCAGGACTAAAGGAAGAGAGAAACTCTGTAATCTTACATTTGGGTAGATTTTTTTAAGTTTTATTGTCCGAGCCTCCATTTTCTTTATAAATCTTTTCCTTCTTCAATAGCTAGCTTCTGTTTGAACTCTCTTAGTGATGGGGGCTCACTATCAGTTTGTTCCATTTTTTAACATGCTTGATGGAATAGGAAGTCTTTTACTTGAGGAGTACTTATCCCTACTATTCATTTGTCCCAGTTCTGCAATCCTGAGCCACCAGATTTTGCCTTCACTGTGAAATAATAATAAAAATAACATAAAAGGCATCTATTTTTTTAGTATGCATAATGCACTAATATCTGTGTTAATGGCTTTCATATGTATTATCACATTTAGAGTTTGAAACCAGCTATCGTGCCCATTTCCCCCTCCCATACCCACAAAGACAGGAAGTTCCCAATTTATGAGCTAATTGTGCTCCAAAAAATCTTTTGTAAGGCAGTTGTTTGGATGGCAGAATGCTTTCCCACATAAATAACATTATAAAAATGCCTTCAGGTGCCCCAGTATGGCTTTCAACCTGGTTTACCCATCATGCCTCTGATGGGCCACCAGAGTCATCAGCCCGGTTAACCTGATGGGCCACTGTAGGTTATGTGGACCTGGTTTAGGCATCGTGCTCCTGATGGGCTTCCATAGTTATTATCCTGGCTTACTCATCATGCCCCTAATGGGCCACCGTAGTTATCAGACCAGTTTACCCATCATACCCTTAAGGGGCCCTATCTGGAAGGTGGTTAAAAAACATGCCAAATTCAAATGAACCTTAAAAAAGGCAGTCGGCATCTCATTCCTGTTTTGAGCAGGTATATAGTTTCAGCAAAACAACCTCATCCATTGTTGTAAGTTAATACTGCATTTGAATTTCATTAATCTTGTATTTTTTTATTGTGTTCAATTTATACAATTGTTTTGGTTTTATCTTTATAAAAGCAGAAGATGCACACATTGAGTTTTACATGTGCACATATTTACGTAACATTAAATAAATTAATGTAAATTAAAAAGCAATTATCTGCACTGGGGCCAGTGGAGCTGGTAAGATAACGAGTCTGTCTACCAGTGATTCAGAAATCTGCTTGTGCATCACAGTCACGTGGACAGCCTGTGAAAATGAAGCTTCCTGGGCCCTACCTTGTGGCCTGATGAATCTGAATCTGCAAGGATAAGGCCCTGGAATCTGTATTTTTAACAAGCTCCCAAGCATCTCTGAATGGCCAACCTGCTAGAGTATCAAGCCAGGCAGCTTGGAGGCCTGGAAGAGCCTCGGTTTAAAATCAGTAAGTCTAACTTTGAAACTGTCTGCTGTGTGACTTTGAAAAAGTCACTCGGCCCCTCTGGGTGTCCATCTCTCATTTATGAGCAGGGCATAGAAATGAATATCTTTGGAGAGCTTATTTCAAGGACTCACAATAATGTGCAAAAAGTCCCTGGCACATACAGGCACTCAATAAATGGAGCTGTGGTTGGGGTTCAAGAACCAGGGAGAAATCAACCCAGTTGGCACTGGCAGAGAGGCAAGAGCTGAGAATAGCTGAGCAGATCAGCCCTTTCTTCCTGAGCAGCTCCCTCACAGATGGCGCTATCCAAACTGCACATATGTTTCCTGGAGGGGGGAACACCTTTAACCAGGGATGTGGATATGGCTTGTCACTTTACTTCTGACAAATGGGACAGAAGTTGTGAAGGGGAAATCCCTTCTTTCCAGGAACTCAGAATGGAGCTATGGGAAACTCTTCTCTTTCTCCCTGCCCCATCCCTGGTTCACAGAGCTCACTCCATATGATCTGTATCACCCAAGAATCTTGCTCCTGATAGCAGCTTCTGAGGGTTCTAGGAGGAGGAGGAGGGTAACAGTCATTCATTCATTCAGGAAATGGTTATTGAGCACCTGCTAAGCTCGGACCCTCAACTAAACGCTGGGCTACAGCAGTGATCACAATAAACTCACTCTTTATTTTCTCAAGGTTGACAGGTCAGTCAGTGGAACAATTAGATATTAGTCAAAAAATCCACAAATAAAACACCTACATGAGAAAGTTGTGGTCTGGCGATGGTTTTTGTGACAGTTTTTTTTAGCCACAGAACCCTTTGTTCAAATGAAGCCTTACACAGAGGCCAGACGTGGAAAACAGCCAAAAGGGAAACTGCCCGGAGTACCCAGAGCTACCTCCGAGAAGGATCCAGAGGGTTTCAAGGAACACAGCCGGAAACCCATTCCTGTGAGGAATAAATGGGGGAATGTCTACAGGGGACCTAGCAGAGTCCTGGCCCATTGTAAGCACTCAAGAAATGGCAGTCCCTGACCCTGATTTTTGTCTCTCTCTCTCTCTCTTCTAGGAGAGAAGACACCATTTCGATGGCAATGAGGTTAAGGGCAGTCGGGACAAGAGACAAGGGACTCAGTCTCCAGATGCCTATGTCTCTCAACTGGCAGAGGACCCGGCTGCCCAGGGACCCCTCTCCATTCTCGCCCAGTATGGAGTCTAGGGGTCCCCAATAAGCTGAGAAAAGTGAAATGTGGGCGTGCTCACTCTGGAAACCAGCTCATTTCAACGGTCTGATTATCTGATGGAACGCTTCCTTCATCAGTGTTAATATCCATGTAGTGAAACAATGAAAGGGTTTCCTATCAGTTCTAAATAGGACATGAAAAACTCTCAGTGCTAAGAGTAGAGGATGCTAGAATAGGGCAATGGGAAACGCCTGAGTCACCAGAGGGCCTCTTTGATTCCAACAGCCCAGTCGTTGAAAAGGAAAAAGAGAGAGTGTGTGGTGTGGTACATTCACGGTCAGAGGGAGGGGACAGGAAGATCTGGCCCTTCACATGGGACTTCCCAGTAGGGCTGAGAGCAGGAGAAATCCAGCCGTGGGGACGCCACCTGAAAAAGAAAGAGCCTTAGGCTTTATCCTTCCATCAGCCCCACCCAGTGGTCAGGCACAAATAAGAGTTTCTTTTAAAAAGGAAATTGAAAGAAATAGGAACCCAAGCCTATTGTCGATGGGGAAGAAAATGGGAACAGTCATTGTGGAAAACAATTTGGAGTTCTTCTACCAAAAGTTGAATATAAAGCTACCATATGACCCCATTTCTAGGTATAAGCCCAAAAGAATAGAAAGCAGGAACCCAAACAGATATTTGCACACTAATGTGTGCCTATTGGCATTATTCACAATTGCCAAAAAGTAGAATCAACCCAAGTGTCTGTCAACCAATAAGTGGGTCAACAAAATGTGGTATAAATACACAGTGGAATAGTATTCAGCCATAGAAGGGAATGGAGTTTTGGTACACACAAAAACAGAGCTGAACCTTGAAGACATAATGTTGAGTAAAAGAAACCATATACAAAGGAACAGAGGTAGTATAATTTCACTTACATGAAATACCAAGAATATACAAATACATAAAGACAGAAAGCAGATTAGTATTACTAGAAATGGGGCAGGGAGGATTGAGATGTTATTGCTAATGGCTACAAAAGCTTCTGTTTGGGATGATGAAAAAGTTTTGGTAATGGATGATAGTGATGGTAGCACAAGACTGTGAATGTAATTAATGTCACTGAATTGTACACTCAAAAATGGTTACAATGGAAAGCTTTGTGCTTTATATATATATGTTATGATATTTTTATATAAAAAGGAATTTGAAGGAATACTATATTCTTCACAATATTTGTCTTCAAAAAAGCAGGTGGACTAATCAGATTGTCAAATGTTGAAGAGAAACAGAAAGTCCTGAAAGCGGCAAGAGAAAAGCGATCCACCACATACAACAGAAACCACCTAAGACTGAGTTCAGACTACTCAGCAGGCACAATGGAGGTGAGAAGTGATATGATATATTTAACATCCTGAACAAGGCTTCCGGCCAAGAATTCTTTATCTGGAAAAGTTTTTCCTCAAAATTGAAGGAGAGATTAAAATCATCTCAGTCAAACAATGGCTGAGAGAATTTGTCAAAAAGACACCTGCCCTGCAAGAAATTCTAAAGGGAGTTCTTCCAAATGAGAAAGAGGAAAGAAAAAAAAAAAAAAAAGACAGGAGAGGGAGGACTGAAAGAGAGCACAGATTGAAGAGTATCAGTAAGGGTAACTTAAAGGATAAAAAAAGAGAGGGAAAAGAATATATAGATCTGACAAATAAAAACTGAAAGGATTAGATAGTAGATCAATAAAATCAATGGACCTCTAGAGAGGACACAAATAAACAAAACGAGGAAATAAAAGTGGTGTTGATCCAAAACAAAGTTTTAAAATCATAAGGGGATACTATAAATAGCTATACACCAACAAACTGGACAACTTAAATCAAATGGGCAAATTCCTAGAAAAACACAAACTGCCTACATTGTCTCTAGAGGAAATAGATCTCAAACCAGTTACAAGTAAAAAGATTCAATCAGTTACAAGTAAAAAGATTCAATCAGTCATCAGAAATCATCCTACAAAGAAGAACCCAGTGCCAGATTGCTTCACAGGGGAATTTTATGAAGCATTCCAAAAAGAACCAATACCAATACTGGTCAAACTCTTCCAAAAATTTGAAGAAAAAGGAACACTATCTAACTCATTTTATGAAAGCTAACATTACTCTAATAGTAGAACTGGTAAAGATGCTAAAAGAAAGCAAAACTACAGACCAATCTCCCTTATGAACATATACGCAAAAATTCTCAACAAAATAATATCGAATTGAATCTAATGACATTAAAAAATTATACATCACGATCAAGTAGAGATTATAGCAGGAATGCAAGGGTGGTTCAGCATAAAAAAATCAATCAATGTAATACAGCGAATCGAAGGGGAAAATCACATAATCATATCAACTGATGCAGTCGACAAAATTCAACATCCTTTTCTGATAAAAACACTTCCAAAGGTGGGAATCAAAGGAAACTTACTCAATATCATAAAGATCATATATGAAAAACCCAGAGTCAACATCATACTCAATGGTGGAAATTGAAAGCATTCCCCCTAAGATCGGGAATAAGACAAGGATGCCCATTGTCACCGCTTTATTTAACATTTAACTAGAAGTTCTAGCTAGAGTCATCAGGCAGAAAAAGGAAATAAAAGTCATCTAAATAGGAAAAGAAGAAGTAAAACTTCAATTATTTGTGGATGACATGATCCTATACTTGGAAAATCCTCATAAATCCATGACAAAGCTTCTTGAATTAATAAACAAATTCAGCAAAGTGGCAGGATCCAAGATTATTGCACCAAACAATCAGTAATGTTGCTATACACAAGCAATAGCCTAACTGAGGAGAAAACTAAGGAAAGAATTCAGTTCAAAATAGCAACTAGAAGAATCAAATATCTAGGAATAGGCTTAATCAGAGATGTTAGGATCCTGTACACAGAAAACTACAAAACATTGCTAAAAGAAATCAAAGAAGATATATATAAATAGATGGAAACACATTCCATGCTCATAGATAGAAGGGTTGAATGTCTTCAAGATGTCAGTTCTACCCAACGTGATCTACAGATTCAATGCAATACCAATCAAAATTCTGATAACCTACTTTGAAGACTTAGAAAAGCTAGTTATCAAATTTACTTGGAAGGGAAAGAGATCTTGAATAGCTAAAGATATCCTAAGAAAGAAGAGCAAAGTGGGAAGACTAACACTGCCTGACTTTAAAATTTATTGTAATGCCACATTGGTCAAACAGTATGGTACTGGCACAAAGATAGAATTGATCAGTGGAACCAAATCAAGATTGTGGTGATAGGCCACCAAATCTATGGTCAACTGATCTTTAACAAGGCCACCAAATCCGCTGAACTGGGACAGAATAGTCTCTTCAATAAATAGGCATGGAGGAAGGGGGTATCAATAGCCAAAAGAATGAAAGGGAACCCCTATCTTACACCCTATACAAAAATTAATTCAAAGTGGGTCAAAGACTTAAATATAAGAGCCAGTACCTTAAAACTCCTAGAAGAAAATATAGGGAAACATCTTCAAGATCTAGTAATAGGAGGTAGCTTCTTAAACTTTATGCCAAAGCACAAGCAACAAAAGAAAAGATAAATAAGAACTCAAAATCAAAAGCTTCTGTGCCTCAAAGGACATTGTCAAAAAGGTGGAGAGGCAGACAACTCATTGAGAGAAAATATTTAGAAACCACATATCGGATAAAAGTTTGATATCCTGTGCACATAAAGAAATTATACAACTCAACAACAAAAGAACAAACAACCCAATTATAAAATGGGCAAAGGATATGAATAGAAATTTCTCCAAGAAGTAAATACAAATGACTGAAAAGTACATGAAGAGATGCTCATCTTCATTAGCTATAAGGGAAATGCAAATCAACACTGCAATGAGATAGTACCTCACACCTGTCAGAGTGGCTGCTGGTTAAACAAACAGAAAGCTACAAATGTTGGGGAGGATTTGGAGAAATTGGAACACTCATTCACTGCTGGTGGGAATGTACACAGCCGCTGTGGAAGACAGTTTGGCAGTTCCTCAGAAAACTAAATATCAAGTTGCCCTATGATATGGCAATACCAGCGCTCAGTATATACCCAGAAGAGTTGAAGGTAATGACACGGACAGATATTTGCATACTGATGTTCATAGTGGCACTATTTACAACTGCCAAAAGATGGGAACAATGCAAGTGCCCATCAACAAACAAGTGGATAAACAAAATATGGTATATACATACAATGGAATATTATGTAGCAGTGAGAGGAAATGAGTTCACAAAGCATACAAGGATGAACCTTGAAGACATAATGCTGAGTGAATAAACCAGGTGCAGAAGAACAGATACTGTATAAACTATTTTAACTCTGGTAAAGGTAAACTCAGAGGCTTACCAAGTAGATACAGGGGACTTAGAGATTCACAGAAGCTAGAGATGGGTGAATGAGATTGAATTTAAATATAAGGGAACCCAGAAGTGACAGAAGTTCATTAGTAGGGTAATAAGTAACATTGCCATAGTGAAGGTGACTGTGATTGAAAAGGGTTGTATTGAGTCACGTATCCCACTGATGAACTCTACAATTATAAATAAGCTCTTACATGAACTACGTCAAAGATTTGCTCTTGTACAAAGAGTCAATAATAGAAGGGTATAGGGAGAAAGCGAATACTGCATGCTATGGCCTGTAGTTAACAGGAAGACGTCAACAGTACCACAGTAATAACAGGGGCCAGTAACTGGAGGGGAGGGACAAGAGATAGGGGGAGGTTTAGATTTGATATTTGGTGAGGCCATGCTTATTATTTCTCATCTCTTTGGACAATGAAAACTATCTAGAATTGAGAGGGCTGATGATTGTACAACTGAGTGAGGACCATGTAAGAGATGGATTTTTTGTTTTGGACATTATCCATGATACCCAATAGATGGAGGGAGCCAAAGGGCACAAGGACTGAGAAGCAGAATGGCAAACTGTAATGTATACATATCATGGACTATTGTGCAATTACAAAAAGGAATGAAGTTGTGAGGTATGCAATGAATTGAATGAAACTTGGGGACGTTGTGCTGTGCAAAATAAGCCAGAAACAAAAGAATTTGGGTAGTATGGTCTCTTTTAGAAAATACTTATAGGAAAACTGAAGCCTTGATTTTAAGCTCTTACAGCAGTCACGCTTAGTCCGGAGTTGTAAGTGTATTTCTAGATTCAGAGATGCTGGGCTATGAACTGGTATAAACTGGTATTTCCCTGGAACCTTGGATGCCTCTGTGACACCAAATACGCGAGCTGGTATTCTGCATGTCTGAAAGTTGGCATCGCTATGTACAGAAATTGTCAAAGTAACCTAAAAAGAGCTCAGGCTTCAACTAGAGATAAAAATGAAGCTGATTTGGTTGGGACTAAGGTAAATCAGAGGACAAAGGATGATAGTATATGTATTCTTGAGTTTCACCCATTGTGGGAGACCAAAGGCAGAAAGGTTTATTGTGTCTAGAACCTAATTTAATGTAACACACACTCTACATCAACCTGCCTAGATAACTCATTTTACACCAAACACATGGAACCCAGAACGGGAACAAGGCCTTGTAATTCAGTATGGCTTAGTGTGATAACCAGATACACGCTAGACTATGGTGGGCTGATAATTTTAAAAAGTACTGGTAGATCCCAAGGATGAGCCTGGCCCTGGCACTGTGGGTCTGACAATGCCTTCCTGACCAAAAGAGGGGAAAGAATTATAACAAATAAGGTACCAGTAGCTGATTACTCTTATACAAACTTCAGCTAGATATTGCTATTTACCACGGTTTGCAAAAACCCCACCAAAACCATTCCTGCTAATCCTAAAGAACAGCTGGGGTGTTATATACGATTCTGCAAAGGTTCCATGCAGTAGAGTAACTTTCCAGAAACCGACAACCTCCAGATGGGTCCCTATACCAGATAAGTCCTGAAATGCAGAGGGGCCAGCCTCTCCAGAACATCATTCCTAGCCCTGTATTGTTGCATCCCCCTGTCCTATATTGTTGATATCACTTTTCAATATGAAAAAGTTATATTGGGCATAGCCCAAAGACCCCTAAAGACGGGGAGAAAGAACAAAGTAGAAGGAGGAATTGTAATAGACAAAGTAGGATTTAACAGAGAGTACGACTACTGAATCACTATATTGAAGTCCTCCAGTGTTTTGAAGCAGCTAGATGGTAAAACCTGAGGTTGTGGGATGATAACTCATACCAAACGTTGAAATCTGTTCTGTAACTACTTGTTAAAATGTACTCTGGGGGTAAGGGGTATGGTATGTATAATCTTTTTTTTCTCTATTATCGTTTTATTTCTTTTTCTGTTGTCTTTTTATTTCTTTTTCTAAATCGATGCAAATGTTCTAAGAAATGATGAATATGCAACTATGTGATAATATTAAGAATTACTGATTGTATATGTAGAATGGAATGATATCTTAATG
>PVIY010028865.1:0-32388 GCA_004026745.1 Myrmecophaga tridactyla | reverse complement strand
GAGTGTAGGTTGTATACATATTTTCTTTGTAGTAACTATGGGGCTTAAATTTAGTATCTTAAATCTATTATAGACTTGTTTGTTTTGATACCAACTTAACCTCAATGGTATATACAAACTATGTTCCTATACCCCTCCTTTTCCCCCACCCTTGTGTAGTTCTTGTCACAGATTACATTATGAGTTTGAAGCCACTGATTTATGCTTACATTTTATGCATTTGCCTTTTAGGTCCTGTAAGAAGTGAAAAATGAGTTATAAGCCAAAAATACAATAATACTGGCATATATATTTACTTATGTCTGTTCGTTATTATCTTTGCCTTTCAACTGACTGAACTCTCTTTAACATCTCCTGTAGTGTCTAGTAGTGACAGGCTCATTCAGCTTTTGTTTATCTGGGAATATCTTAATCACTCTTTTTTTTTTTTTTTTTTCATTTTTCAAAGACAGTTTTGCCAGATAAAGAATTCTTGGCTGGTCATTTATTTATTTATTTATTTATTTATTTATTTGCTTTTAGCACTTTAAATATGTCATCTTATTGCCTTCTTGCCTTAGTGGGTTTCTGATGAGAAATTGGCACTTAACCTTATTGAGGCTCCCTTGCATATGACACATTGCTTACCTCTTGCACCTTTCAGAGTTCTCTTTTCTTTATCTTTGGCGTTTGACAGTCTGATTATAACCTGCTGCAGTGTGGGTCTATTTGGGTTTATTCTGTTCAGAGTTCCTTGAGTATTTTGAATGTGAATATTCATGTCTTTTGTTAAACTTGGGGAGTTTTCAGCTGTTAATTCCTTGAATATTCTCTTTGCTCCTTTTTCTTTTTCTTCTTCTGGGACTTTTACAATGTATGCATTGGTACAGTTGATGGTGTCCCACAGGTTCTCAGGTTCAGTTACATTTTCTTCATTCTTTTTCTTTTTAGCAAATTTATTGAGGTATAATTTATGTATTTTAAACCTGTATCCACTTCAGATGTACAAGTCAAGAAGTTTTGACATCTGTATACACCCTTGGAACCATCATCACAATCAAGAAAACGAATTATTTCCTTCACCCCAAAAGATTCCTTATACTCCTCCACAGTTCATCCTTCTCTCCACTCACAAGCTGAAGCAATCACTGATCTGGATTTTTTTTTGCATGGGCAAGTACCAGGAAACGAACCCGGGTCCTCTGGCATGGCAGGCAAACATTCTTGCCTGCTGAGCCACCGTGGCCCACCCTGGATTTTTTTTTTTAAACACATTTTTTAAATTGTGAAAAATAACATATATACAAAAAAGCAATATGTTTCAAAGTACATTGTGAAAAGTACTTATAGAACACATTTCAGAGTTTGATATGGATTACAGGTCCACAATTTTAGGTTTTTCCTTCTAGCTACTCCAAGATACTGGAAACTGAAAGAAATATCAATATAATGATTGAGCAATCATACTCATTTATTAAATCCTACCTTCTCTTTTATAACTCCTCCTTTTCCTTTAATCTTTCTGTCAATTTTTGGGCTATGCCCATACTAAGTTTTTCATGATCGAAAGGGCTGTTGATAACATAGGATTGGGGACAGAACTAATTGATGTTCTGGAGAGGCCGGCCCCTCTGGATTTCAGAACTTATCTGGCCTAGGAACCCATCTAGAGGTTGTAGGCTTCTTTAAAGTAATCTTAGTATGTGAAACTTTTTTAGAATCTCAGATATAGCCCTAGGTGTTCTTTAGGGTTGACAGGATTGGTTCTGGTTGGAGTTTGGCAAACCTTGGTAATTAGTAATACCTAGCTGAAGCTAGCTGTTGAACTCTCTTAGCCCATGATACCTTATTTTGTTACATTTATTTTCCCCCTTTTGGTTTGGAAGGCATTGTTGATCCCACAGCGCCAGGGCCAGGCTGATCCCTGGTAGTCATGTCCCATATTGCCAGAGAGACTTTCCCCCTGGATGTCATCTTCCATATAGGGGAGAGAATAATGATTTTCCTTGCAGAGTTGGGCAGAGAGAGAGAAAGAGAGAGAGAGAGAGAGAGAGAGAGAGAGAGAGAGAGAGAGAGAGAGAGGCCACATCTGCACAACAAAAGAGATTTTCTGGAAGTAACTCTTAGATGTAACTATGGTAGATTTAGCTTCTCTGCCACAGAAATAATCTTCACAAGAGCAAGCCTCAAGATCAAGGGCTTGTGTCTCTCTAAGCCAACTAGGCAGGTGAACTCACTGCTCTCACCCCTACATGAGACATGACTGCCAGGGGTACAGATCTCCCTGGCAACGTGGGACAGGACTCCCAGAATGAGCTGGGACCTGGCATCATGGAATTGAGAAAGCCTTCTTAACCAAAAGGGGGAATGAGACAAAGTTTCAGTAGCTGAGAGATTTCAGAGTTGAGAGGTTATCCTGGAGGTTATTCTTATGTATTATATAGATATCCCCTTTTAGTTTATGGTGTATTGGAGTGACTAGAGGAAAGTTCCTGAAACTGTTGAGATTTATTCCACTAGCCTTGATTCCTGAAGATGATTTTATAACTACATAGCTTTTAAATGTGACTGGGTGAATGTGAAAACATTGTGTCTGATGTTCCTTTTATTCAGGGTATGAGTGGTGAGTAAAAAATAAAGATAAAAAAATCAGTAAATAATGGAGGGGGTGATAAAGGATAAAAAAATGGGTAGATTGCAATACTAGTGGTCAGTGAAAGGGAGGGGTAAAGATATGGGATATATGAGTTTTTCTTTTTTCTTTTTAATTCTTTTTCCGGAGTGATACAAATGTGCTAAAGATGATCATGGTGATGAATACACAACTATTTGATGATATTGTGAGCCATTGATTATGTGCTATGAATAGACTGTATTTGTGTGAAGATTTCTCAATAAAAATATTAAAAAATAAAAAAATCAAGGGTTTGGCCTTTTGACTTGGGAAGCCTTTTGACTTGGGAATTCCCAAAGTTTGCTAAAGTACCAGGGTTTACCCAGTGGTAAAATTTAACAGTTCCATATTTTTTCTCCCAACCATGAAGGGACTTTGCCAATACTTTTTCATTATCTGCTCAACATTCTTTCATCTTCTTCTTAGACTATAATGAATTTACTTGACTTATCTTTAAGTTCACTGATTCATTCTTCTCCCAGCATTAGTCTGCTCCTGAATTCTTCTATAGAACTTTGATTTCTGTAATTGTGTCTTCAGCTATGTTTGGTTCCTTTTCACAATTTCCATCTGTCTATTGATATTTTTGTGTTCATCTTTTGTTTTCTTGATTTCCTTTAGCTCTCTGTCCATGTTTTCCTTTAGTTCTTTGAGCATATTTAGGACTATTTTTTTTTAAGAGTCTTTGTCTGGTATGTTCCAGGTCTGGTCCTCCTCATTGATGGTTTCTAATGCTTTAATCTTCTTTGCTTGGATCATCACTCCTTGCTTCTTTACATGTTTTATAATCTTTGCTGAAGCAAGAACATTTTGATATTTTAATGTGTTATCACTGGAATTTAGACTCTTGGCATCTGTTCCTTATTCTTGCATCCAGCTTGTCTTATGACCAGATTTTCCTTGAATGCCAGGTGCTTCAAAAAAAAAAAAAAGGAAAAGGACAAAAAGGAAAAAATTCTTTCTGGTCTTGAGGGGTTGCACTGTGCAAATATTCTCCTTTTGGGCTTATTGAACAGTGGGCAGTATGAGAATACTTCTAGGCCAAAGTGTTAGGGCCTTCCTGCTTCTTTCTGTGCATAGGCATGCCTCTTGTCTAGGGCATGCACATTTGGCTGTAAGAATCTCTCCATTTACATAGATAACAATATCCTCTCTTCTCTAGGAAACAGTGTTGTTATAGTCCTGGGCACTACTCCGTAAGTCTCACAGCCAGCAATCTCTTTTCTCAGGCAGCACAACCTGCCTGCTCTTCCACAGCATTCTGTAGGCGAGCTCTCTGAGCTGCCTTCTACATATAGAGCAAGTTCTGGGACAGTGAGTCCCTCAGGCACCTTTCAGACATATTACACCAGATGTATAAGCTCCCAGCATCTTCACAAGGGCCACTCTGCTTCTTCTGAAACCAGAACCAGAGAAGCATTTTTAAGCTGAGCTGGTGAGGGAATGGGGGAGAGATCAGCCCAGGCAGCAGGAGATCCTACTGCTTTTAAAAGCCTTTTTCTTGATTTGGCAGTCACTCTGTTACTACATGCAATTTAACTCCTTTCTGGAGCCCTGAGAAATATATTTCTGCCAGTTTTTGCTGGTTGTTCAATGCTGCTGTATTGGATATGGAGCCCTGAATCTTCCTACTCCTCCATCTTGACTTTGGTGTCAAAACTTTAATATTTTTGTCAGATAGAACCAAATAAAGGAAGGATTGATTCCATACAGGTTTGTTCTGATACTCTTGGAATTTGTGGGGGCATTTTTTAGGGTGGAAAATAGTACACTCTTTATAAGAAGCATACTTTCTATTCTCATGCATACCTCATTTGATACTCATAACCACACTATGCCAGAAACTCCTCCTGGAAGAAGTGTCCCTGAAATTTCTGAGCTTTTTTAACAAATTGCTGCCTCCAAGCAGGGTGTGTTCTGAATGTACAATTTAGGATTGGAGGACCTGAAAGAATTCCAGGTCTAGGCAGAAAGATTGCCTAAAGATAATACTTTATAGTTACTGAATCTCATAGCTTTCCTAATGCATTCAATCACAATGTTTTAAGTGCCAACTGTGAACTAGGCTATGGTAGATCTAATAATACAGACCTAAAAATCACAGTTTGTGCTTCTAACAAACTCAAAGGCTTGTTGAGAAACAGTAAAAGATATTACTTTAAAATATGCTTTAATATAGCTTGTTGTGGAAACTGAAAGAGCCAACCATGAAAGTAAGAGTATTGCCGTGCAGCTGAAAGGGCCCTTCCAAGCTCCTGGTGTTTTCTTCCAGTAAAGGCCACATTGGGTTGAACCAGGATTGGAGATTTACTGGGCACGTATGGTTGGAGGATAAAGTGTTCAGAACACCTCACAATTTATCCAAAGAGATAAATAGACTGTGAAGTTGAGGCTGGTTAAGGAAGGATATGAAGCTGATACTTTGGGGAAAGTAGAGATTTAGTGACCTGGATGGCTAAATGAGGTCAAAGTTCAGGGGCATTAAGTGAGAAATGTTAATATTCAAGAGTGCAATAGAAGAAAAGTTCCAGGTAGTGGCCAATTTAGATAGTTGAGATGTTGCAGACTGAAGAAGCAGCAGTGCTTTTTTGACAAGACAGGCTCTGTTAAGACATTGAAAGTATTGTGACATCTAAAAGAGAGCTTTAGAAGGAGGGAGGTTGCAGGAGAATTTTAGTGTTAGGGTTACCACTGCAGTGAAGAAAGCACAGAAAGCATGAGATTGAAGTTATAAGAGGAGATACGTGATTGGAGGGCTGACACTTTGGGTAGGAGCCAAAATGGTGAGGACGCAAAGCTGACCTTACTTTTCCAAAGAAGTACCCATTGAGGTGGTATTTAGGCTAAAGGGGCTGATGGAGTCAGAGGTTTAATGATATGAGCAGATGAGCCTTCGATTTGGCCCCAAATGGGATGTAGGGAGGGATTGCTAAAGTGCCTTCATACAAATCCTTGTTTGTCTGGGTGAAAGATATTACTGCTCCATTCCATTCTCCACTGAGAAGAATCATCACCTCAATTTGGAGAACTCAGATGTCCAGACGGAGTCAGCTGAGGCCTGGGTGGATCCTGCTCTAGAGGAAATTCCAATTCAAGTGTGCAGATGATGAATCACTTCGTGGGATCTTGCCCTGTGTACTAACATCAGCACTTCTCAGCTCATGCTCATAAATGTATTATGTATCAAATTTAAAATTCACTGAGGTAATCTCTTCTCCTCCCTATTGAAAGGATTCGTTTTTGGAGAAAGTCAGTTACACTCATAATCTTTTTATTCCGATTTCCTTCAGAAGTCTAAAAGGCAGATAGATGGCATCTCTTTTATTAAGAATACAGGTGCCAGGGGGCAGGGGAAATGGGGATTTAATGCAAAATGGGTGTAGGGTTTCTGTCTCCAAAAGTTTTAGTAATAGAAAGTGGAAGTGCTAGAAATAGATTCTAGGTCTTCTCACTCCAAAGCCATGTTTGTAAGCTCCACTCCCTACTGCCTCCCACTGCATGCTGAGTTGGAAAATGTCATAGAAATACTCATAGTTGTCCAAAGTACTTTAAAGAAGTGATCTGGGAGACTATCTTCTAATTGAGTACTGCCATGTGATTTCTGATTGAGAGCTGTCATGCAATGTTATACTTGAGTGTGTGCTTGAAATCACACTGACAACAAAAATTACTACTTTAATTGATGAGATGTAGATAGAGGAGAGATGGGCTGAACATAGATATGTGTTGGATATATTCAGGGGAAGAGAAAACCAAATCAGTGACCTGTGTGGATGAACTATGAGCCTGCAGCATTTGTACTTGGCTTTCTGTTTGTACATATGTATGGCACATTGTCATAAATATTTTAAATTAAAAAAAAAATTCATGCCTTTGGGGGAGGATGTTCTGTTGATTTAACTCTTATTTTTGGAGGCTTCAAAGTTATTTCAGATGGGGACCAAAAGCTGTCTCTCTAACCAAATGATGAACTCTCTGTTGATTGGTCCAGAGGGGATGTCAGTAAATGTTTGTAGCACTAACAGCAAATTTTTTACTTACTGTCTAGGTGCGATGGTCTGCTGTTCCTTCTGTGATAACACTTCTTTCAGCAAAAGCCCTTCTTTTGAAATTTTGTTGCTCCCCCTAGCCTCATAAGAGTGCAGCCTTCAGTATTTCACACTACTGTATAAGTTTCTTAACTACCTTCTACAATCTGTCCTGAAGATTATTGCCTGACATCTACCCTAAAACATTATATTTACCACATTAATTCTTTGCTCAAAAGTCTTAAATGCTCCCTATTCCCTAAAGGATAATATGTAGACTTCAGAGTGCAGCATTTAATCATTTAATACCTTCCACAGTATGACCAAACACCTTCCCAAATCAATCTTCTCTTTATCCTTTATAAAAACCTAAATGAATAAGCTTCTAGTTAAAATGATCTGCTCACTGTCTGTCATTCAGGACTTATACTTTTTCACCTCTATTTCTCTCTCTCTCTTTTTTATGTTCCCCTTGCTTGGAATAGCAACTTGTTCCCTTCTGCCTATTTTCTACTTTCTGAATCCAAAGCATGTTAATGAAGTTTTGTGGTATTTGCTATAAATCCAATGGGAGTCACTTGACGTGAATTCAATTACTCAGTTACTCAACGAACACTTACTGAGTTTATACTATGTTAGCCACTTTTTTTCAGATACTGAGAATAGAAATAACAACAACAATAACAGCTAAAAAGTGCAAAGCACTTTTCTAAATATTTTGTATAATTATTCATTTGATTCACTTAATCAGTTTAGCTCAATAATACTTTAATGTAAATGTGAGCCAGATAAATTTGCTAGTCGTGTTGGAGGAAGAAAAGCAGTTACAGGCAATCATAATATAGTTTGGTAACACGATTAATCATGAGGTGTTATGAGATTACATATTAGTTTTATGTTATTATGTAACAAATTCATGCAAATTTAGCAGGGCATGAAACCACATAAATTTCTTAATCTCACACTTCTGTAGGTCAGAGTTCTGGGCACAGCATCTCTGCATTCTCTGCTCATGGTTTCACTGAACTGAAATCAAGGTGTTAGATTGCGTTTCTCCTCTGGAGCTTGGTTCTTTTCCAAGTTTATTGATTCTGGGAAGAATTCATTCATTTGAGTATGTAAGACTGAGATCCCTATTTTCTTGCTAGCCTTTGGCCTGGGATTCATTTTATCTCTGGGGACTCATGAAAGGTCCTTTGCTTATGGACCTCACTGGTCTTCAAGCCAGCAGTGGCATGTTGAATCCCTTTCATGCTTCAAACTTCTGACTTCTTTTGCACCTAGCCAGAGAAAATTCTGCTCTTAAAGTAAGACCCACCCATATATTTTCCCTTCTGATTAACAACCAATTAGTAACCTTACACACATTTGCAAAATCCTTTTTGTCACGTAATGTAAGGCTCACGGGAGCAATGTTCCATCATATTCACAGGAGGAGGATTATACAAGGGCGAGAGTCATTGGCAGTCAGAGGAAGTTCTATCTTAGCAGAGAACTAAAGGGCTGACAGAAATTAGTCTGGCAAAGAAGGGTAGAAGTGAAGACATAGGAGAGGGTTCTAGATCATTGTTGTAGGGGTGATATTTGGTGTCAACTAAGTTCTTTTTGCCTCTGCTACATCTTTTCTGCACTGAAACCTCTTATTCATTTTGTGTATTTTTTTGTTCCCAATATTTCTCTTATTTGTTGTAACCCTTCCAGTTATTTCAGTAGAGAACTCTGGGATTATAGCTTTAGGGAAGGGATGGGTCAATATTCAGCTTTTGTTTTTCATAACAAACTTCAAAACTCATGGCAGAGCCGGTAGAAAATTTGCAAAAGTGTTTTCAATCTCAAAAGTCAAAACCCTGAAGGACTCAGACATAGAATTTTGAATTCTGTCAATCTCTTAGAAGACTAAGAGAACTAACAGAGCCAGTTTTTTTTCTGAATAGAAAAGGATAAATTCTTCCTGAGAGAAGAGAGAGGAGAATTGAAGAAAAGTGCAGTAGAGATAGAAAGTGTTGTGAATACCTGATAAATGGAAATGCATCTGTACTTGGTCTGAGCCCTGCCTGGGATGAACCTTGCCTGGATGTGGATAGTAGTATCACCAGAGGTTGAAGATTTGAGAGCAGAAGGAAGCTAAGCTCTGCTTCTCTGCTTTAGAGTCTTGGGAATGAATCATCAATCACAGCAAAGTTCCCTTGAGGTTAGTAAAGAGATGATTTTGTAGTGTCTCAACAAAGAGGCCCGAGATAGCCTCATTCAGTGTTCTATCACTCCAGAAGGGCTGAGAGTATGTGGGCACTAGAAAAGCTGACCAGGCCATGTGATCAGCATGACAAGATGCTGTAGAAGATGCTGGGTTCGTCTCTATCTTCTGTAGGACCAGATATCCCATGGGAACTCAAGCACAAAAGCATATATAAACAGGGAAAGATGGTGATGATGGGTCAGTGGGATTTTGCACATATCAGCAGGTGCCAGCATGGAGAGTAGATAATGCCCTGGACATAAACTCTTCCTTGCCTGTACCTAGCATTTCATAAGACTCCCCAGAGTTTAGATGCAATCCTAGGAGGAAGAGGTGGCTGAAAAACCCATAACTGAGAAAATTCTGAGCTCAGAAAAATCCAATATTGATTACGATTGAGTTACTGCCTCTAGTTGAAATAGGAGGTTGAAATAGAAATCACATGCAATTATAGATAAATAGGGTTACATTTTAAACATATGAGTCTATGGCCTGGGAAATTTGTACCCATTGAACAATTCTGAAAATGGTGAAATCATTGTGACTAAGGAGGTTGGAGCAGGAGAGGCTTGAATTGGATTTGAAAGGATTTGCAACATGGACAGAAAAGGGCTCAGTGGGGGAGTGGAGGAAGTAAAAAGCATGAACAAAGAGAGTGAAGTAGAAATGGGGGCAAATAGGGGATGGAGCCTGTTTGAGGCACAGAATTCATGATGGGGAAGCCAGGGGACATATCATGGGACAAGAAGGGAGGAGCCATATTATGGAGGGCCAGGAAGAGAAAGTACAAGTTAGGGTCATCAGATCTTAAGCTTAACAGAGAAAGTAAAAGGAAATAGGAGTATTTGTTGAGTGCTTTCTGAGAGCAGGAAGTTTGTAAATTATATACCACTTATTAATATTAACCTTCAAGGTATGCTTTATCCCCATTTTACAGTTGAGAAGACTGAGGCTTAGAGATGTTAACTTTTGTATATATTCACATAGCTGAAGGTTGATGGAATTGAAGTTTAAGCTCTTGTCCTTGGCTTCACAGCCCAGGCATTCCCCACTGTACATCAGAGTCACCCTGCAGTAGATTCTTGAACTAGAAACAAGCCTGAAATATCATCATTTTTGAAAGATTGATCTGGAACAAATGTAAAGGATAGAAATTAGAGCTGGAATTGGGGGGACTAGGTATTATGGGCCAGAATTGGGAGCTGCTGATAAAGATGATGGTTGAACCCAAGAAATACTTTAAAGGAAGAAGCTGCATTAGATGAATTTGATAGACAAGGAAGCTGTCTTATTTTTATTTTTAGTCTAAATTATTTCCCTCGCTAGTTTCCAAGGGTTTCAACTGCATTCTTCATAAACCTGCAGCCATTTAACAAAAAATCATAAAACATTAAAAAGAAGTAATAGCTCAAGGCTTTTTACTTTTGGCAGGTTTATTCAAGGACATCTAGTTCTCATAATTAGTTTCCAGACGGTATGAGCTCTACCTGCAGTGTTTCGAAGCAACAGTTTAACTTTCCCCAGGCTGTTTGATAGGAAAATTCACTAAACCGTTGTTGCAGTCACAGTTACACAGACTGTTCTTTTGTAACATGTGGGAAAAGGACAATGAAAGCACAGTCTTCTGAGATGCCAGAAATTTATGCTATTTTATGCCCAGGTTTTCATGGATTTCTTATAACAAGGCATGTAGAAGCTTAATTTCAGCAGTCTGCCACAAGCAGTTCCTCCCTATTTCTGAGGTAAATCTCCATACCAGCACCTCCCAATGTTTTGTAAGGATGAGTTAAGTTTCTTTTCCTAAGGCCTTGCTATTACCTTTGGTTATATTGATGATGACCAGAGTCCAGATTATGGTAATACTAAACAGTCATTGGTTGCAAGTAATAAGAACAGGCTCTGGTTAGCTTACTTAAGCAAAGATGAAAAGAAGGAAAAGTATTAGAAGATTCCCAGGGTATTTCAGGAGATTGGTGGAAAAGTGAAAAATTGATGAACTAAGATAATTCTGGGGATCTCCATTTCCACAGCAGAACTTGGTGGACTGCTCTTGAGTTGTGAAATTAATGGAGTCTAGCTGTGAGAGCTTTGGTCTCTCCATTTCAAGTTTAGCATTCTGGGCCCCATCCAATCAAGATTGCAGAGTGAGATATGTCAGGGCAGTGTCTTACAGAAGCTTTAAACAACCAGCAAGAACTATCAGTAGCATCTTTCTCAAAGCTCCAGAAAACAAAGTACCAGGACAGCACCAAATCAAGAAAAAGACCACTTAAAAGCAGAAGGATCTAATAGTACCCTGCTGACTGTTTCTTTTCTTTTTTTTTTTTTTTACATGGGCAGGCACCAGGAATCAAACCCGGGTCCTCTGGCATGGCAGGCAAGCATTCTTGCCTACTGAGCCACTGTGGCTTGCCCTGCTGACTGTTTCTTAATCCTCTCACTGACTCTCCATGGAGCTAGTCCAGTCCCTGGTCCTGGTTCCAGACAGAGCAGAATAACTCACATGCACATACTGGGAGCATGTATTTCTGACTCATTCTATCTGGTAGCAGCCTGAGAGACTGAACCAGGATGCTTGTTGCAGGCTTGCCCCTGCCAGAACGTGCCCTGTATGTATAAGGCAGTTCATGGAGCTCTCCTTCAGAACACTGTGGGAGAGAAGTCAAATCATGGCTGCATGGGACAAGGGATTGTTGGCTATAGGATATATGCTGTAGTGCCTGGGACCATGAGGACACTATTTCCTAAGGAAAGGGGACATGTAAACAGGGGTGTTCCTAGGGCCAAACATGCATACCCAAGACAAGATACATGTGCAGAATGGACCAGGGAGGCCCTATGCCTTAGCCTGGAGATATGTTCAAATTAAAGTACATAGGTCAACCTGCAAAGACTGGAGACATTTTTTCCCTTTTTTTAAGCACCTGGCATTCAAAGATTTTCTGTCATAACACTAGCTGGATGCAAAAATAAGAAACAGATGCCGCGAAGTCTAAACTCCAGTGACAACACATTAACATATTAAAGTATCCTTATTTCAACAAAGATTACAAAATGTACAGATAAACAGGAAGTGATGACCCAGAAATAGAAGAATATTAAGCATTAGAAACCGCTGATGAGGAGGATCAGATCTGGAATGTACCAGATAAAGACTTTTAAAAACTGATCTTAAATGTGCTCAAAGAGTTAAAGGAAATCAAGAAAAAAAAAGATGAACACAAAGAGAATATAAATAGAGAGATGGAAATTATGAAGAGGAATCAAACACAGCTGAAGACAAATTAAAAATCCCTAGAGGGATTCAACTGCAAATTGAAGATGGCCAAGAAAGAATCAGAGAACTTGTCTAGAGAAATCATTCAATCTGAGGAACAGAAAGAAGAATGAAGAAAAGTAAATAGAGCCTGAGGAACCTGTGGGATACCTTCAAGTATACCAATATATAGAAAAGTCCCAAGAGGAGAAGAGAGAAAAAGATAGAACATTCAAAGAAATAATAGCTGAAAGTTCCTCAGATGTAAGGAAGTACAAGAATGCTCACATCCAAGGTGTTCAATGAACTCCAAATAGATCCACGCTTTAGCATATTATGATCAGATTGTCGAATGCCAAAGATAAAAGAAAGTAATTCTGAAAGTCAAAAGAGAGGAACAATGTGTCACAATGCAAGGGAACCTCAGAAAGATAAAGTGCCAGTTTCTCATCAGAAAGCATGGAGATAAGAAGTTAATGGGATGACATATTTGAAGTGTCCAGTGAGGCTAATGAGAAGAGTAAATATAAAGGCCACTATTATTGTATTTTTTTGGTTTTTAACTCCTCCTTTTGCTTTCTACGGGATCTATAAGGTAAATGCATAACATGTAAGTATAAATTGATGACTTTAGACTCATAATATATAAAAATGTAATTTTTGACAAGAACTACTTAAAGGTAGGGGGAAGGTGGGATGTAGGAACATAGTTTGTGTATACTTCTTTTTTTTTCACATGGGCAGGCGCCATGAATCAAACCTGGGTCTCCGGCATAGGAGACGAGAACTCTGCCTGCTGAGCCACCGTGGCCTGCCCAGTTTGTGTATACTTTTGAAGTTAGGTTGGTATCCAAACAAATGAGTTTGTAATAGATTTGGGATATTAAATTTAAATCCCATGGTAACTACAAAGAATATATTGGAGAATATACAAACTCATAAAGACAGAAGTAGGGTACAGCTTGCCAAAGGCATGAGACAGGAAGAATGGGAAATTAATATGAACAGGCATAGGGTTTATTTTGGGGGAGAAGGGAAAATTTTTGGAAATTGGTGAGTGTAATAAGATATTGTGAATATGATTAATCCCATTAAATGATATTCTTGGGAATAGTTGAGATGTTTGTTATATATATATGTTCCCAAAATTTTTAAAAGGAAAAGCAACTATAGACAATGATAATTAAATGCAATGTGTGATTCTGGACAGAATCTATTAAGGGAGGAGAAATAGCTCATAAAGACGTTATTGGGTCTTATGGGAAAAATTGGAATATACACTGAAGCTTTGTATTAATGCTAAATTTCTTGAAATTGATAGCTGCACGTAAGGTAGTTTCATAAGTAAATATTCTTATTCTTTGGAAGTGTACATGGTGGTATTAAGTGTTCAAGGAGCTTGATATATACAACCTACACTCAAGTGTTCAGAAAATGGATTGACAGAAAGATAGATGGATGTATAGATACATGGATTGGATAGATAGAATAACAGCAAATGTGTCAAAATGTTAAAATCGGTGGATCTGGATATCTTGGAGGGAATGTGTGGGAATTCTCTGTATGGGGTTTGTATTACTTTTGTAACTTTCCTGTAAGTTTGAGAGTATGTCTAAATAAAATGTTTTAAAAATTTTCACGTTCCCAGGAGAGGAAGTTGAGTTGGTGCAGCTCAGGTCAGACATGGGGCTTCCCCTGTGCATCAAAGGCCATTTCTAGAGATGGAAGTTCAGTATAAGCCAGGCAGGCATTCATGACACATCTATGATTATGATCTTGGAGTCAGAAAAACCTGGGATAAATCCCAATTTTTCTCCACTCAATCATTCATTAAAAAATATTGAGAATCTATTGTGTTCCAGACATATTTCATATTTATAAGTGTTCAATGAATACAGCTTTCCCCATCTGTATATGTGCAGGTTTCTCCTTTCTGGAAGAGAAGTGGTATATAGTATATGGAGACATTCCTTGGTGTATGGAAGTTCTTTTTTTTTTTCACATGGGCAGGCACCAGGAATCGAACCCGGGTCCTCTGGCATGGCATGCAAGCATTCTTGCCTGCTGAGCCACCGTGGCCCACCCTGTATGGAAGTTCTGACAGTCAATTCCCTTCCACTGGGAATTCATGCAAGCTATGGAGGTCCACTGAAATATTTAGGCAGCAAGTAGCTATGTGAGCTATTAGGTAAGACTTCAAGATTCAGTCCATACATATTAATTTCTAGAATTTTCAGAAGTGTGCATAATAATAATACAAATTAAATAGACTTAGAAATGTATAGTTTTTTGACTTAGAAATTTCACTTCTGGGTATTTATCCAATGAAAATAATCTGGCAAGGGTACCAATATTATACTATAAAATGGTCAACATAACAGGTTTAAAACTTGCTAACAATTTGAATGTCTAGTAGAAAGGAATTGCTTAAATTGATTATCATAATTTATATGTAAGAGATCATGAAGACATTAAAATCATTTTGTAAAAGACTATTGATATGAAAGATGCTAAGTAATACAGAGAATCTTCAAGATAGCATTCTCCCCTTTTTTGGTGAAAAAACAAGGCAAAGCATATATATATGAAAATATCCAATGATAACAGTATTTATATGTGAGTAGTGACATAGGACTTTAAAGTTTTTACTTTTTATTGCTTGTTTGTACTTTCAGGCTTTTCTGCAATGAAAAAATATTGGAAAAGATTATTTTAAAAATGTGAAAAAAAGAATCCCAACTATCCCGGTTTACTTGTTAGGAAAACAGCCCCAAATTGCTTGGCTTCCTATTTTAATTAACCAGGTTCTACCTCCTTTGCTTTTGCCAGACTGTTTGAGGAAATCTGACCTTTTCTTCTGTTTCCTAATAACAGTATGAGCTTTTCAATGGTTTGCCATATATCTCCACTTCGGATGTAACTCAGGGGAACATTACAGGAGCAGGCTTTCAAAGGACCTGAAGATAAAAGTAAACAGATGGTGTGAGGACAAAGCTAGGAGCTGCTGGAGTCACTCCCTGTTTTATAGTAAGGCAGCAGTACCTGTGTCCTTTACCTTAAGTAGATCATGGAGGTACTGACGCTGCCCCTCCTTGAGCCACAAAAGCAGGATAGCAACGGCAGTCTACTTCTTCCCCTGGACTGCTTTAACTTTATTTTAAAGAGTTTGAAAGGCAGAAAATAAAGGGGCTTCCTCTGAGTATCTATCAAGTGCTTTTTTTTTTTTTTTAAAGATAAACACTTAATTATTTCCTGTTCACTTTGAAAAAAATTCTATTAGGATCTTCCTAAGCATTAAGTTAGAAGAAATAAATGACTGTTAGCTCTCTGAGTCCATTTTTAGACAGCTTGAATTCTGATGTATGATGTCCTTTTAACTCATTGCTTCTTAGGGTTTTCCCAAGACAAAGGCTTTGTGGAGGAAGAGCCAGCAGCATGTTTTGAAAATCAATTCCTGATCACTTATGATATCTGCATCTTAGTTTACTCATCTGAAAAATGGAGGTCATAATACCTATCATGGTAATTTTTTTTGTATGCTGTATTGGGGGCAGGAGGTGTCACATTTCATTCTTTTTTCCATTGACGTATCCTGTTATTGCAGCACTATTTGTTGAATTTTTGTTTGTTTTGTTTTGTTTTTCTTTCTTTCTTTGCTTGTTGGTTTTTTGGAAAGTGCATTGGCTGGTAATCAAACCTGGGTCTCCCGCATGGCTGGCGAGAATTCTACCACTGAACTACCCTTGCACCCCCCATCATAGTATCATGTATACAAAGCACCAAGAAAGTCTTCCATATATTAGCAAGTACTAAAATATGGTAATATATGATCAGGACTCTGTGTTGCTTGCCATAGAAAATACAACTGAAAGTGCTTATGTAAAAAAAAGGCAAGTTATTAGCTTATATAAATAAATAGGTAAGGGATAGGAATAGCTTCAGGTCATATTTGATCCATCTTCTCAATAGTGTACCAAGAACATCTTTCCTATGGTACCTCCTTTCACAATAACCCCCTTCCTTTCATTGAAGCTCTAGGGTCTCCTCTCTTTTTATTTTCTGGAAATTGAACCCAGGTCTCTGGCATGGCAGGCAAGAACTCTGTCACTGATCGACCGTTGCCCACCACAGGGTCTCTTCTTTTAACTGCAGAAGTTCTAGATCTCATATTGTCATATTCTGTCACAGAAAACAAAAACAAAAACTCTCTTCTGGAATCTCTAGTTGAAGAGAGGACAGGTTTTCCTTTACTTGAAGCTACAGCAACATTTCTTCATGTTTCATTGGTTCTAATTGGATTTCATGTTCTTACCAAACTTTGTGGTCTGGGAAATGGGATATTCTTATTTGCTTGGACCAATAAAGTCCATCCCTAGCATTAAGGTTGAATAGAATCCCACCCAAACCATGGAGCTGAGAATAAGGAAAAGGTGATTTTTGAAAGGAAATTTGATTATAAAGGAAATTTAATACTCCCGGGAGGATAAGAAATTGCTGTTCAACTGACAACAACAGATTTTCAGCATGGAGTTTTAATTTGTATTTCTCTGATAAATAATGATGTTGAGTAATTTTCATATGCTTATTGCCTTTTCTTCTTTTAGAATGGGCCTATTCAGTTCTTTTGCTTATTAAAAGATGGTATTGTTATAATTCTTATTGATTTTTAGGAGTTCTTTTACATTTTAGATATGAATATTTTGTCAGTGATATATGTTGCAAATGTCTTCTCCTAGATGTGGCTTGCCTTTTTGTTCTCTAAAAGGTATCTTTTGATGAATAGAAGTTCTTAAATAAAGTCCACTTCTCAGTGTTATCTCTTATGTATGATTGGTACTTTTTATTGACCTTAATAAAGACTCTTTCTTATACAAAACTGTCATCCTATTAATCCTTATTAATTCACCTTCCATCTTTAGGTCTACAATGCATCTGGAATTAAATTTAGTGTACGAAACCACTATTGGGCCTGAAGTTTTCTTTGTGGGAAGGTATTTAATTACAAATTCATTATCTTTAACAGATAAGTCATTTACTTTATTTTTTTTCTTGGGCCATTTTTGCTAAGTTGTATTTTTTAATGAATGTTTTAATTTCACTTAAATATTTAATTCAATGGCATAAAGTTTTAAATAGTTCCTTATTTTTTTTCAGTGTTTATAGCAGGTTGTGATAAACTTTTTATGTAAAGAGCCAGATAATAAATATTTTAGGTCACAAGTAATCATCTCTGCTGTTGTAGTGTGAAAGTAGCCATGAATGATATCTAAAGTGGTTGTGTTCCGAGAAAACATTTTAGTTGTGGACACTGAAATTTGAATTTCATATAATTTTTGTGTGCCACAAATATTGTTCTTCTTTTGATTTTTTTCCAACCATATAAAAATGTTAAAACCGGGCGGCTGCCGTGGCTCAGCAGGCAGAGCTCTGACCTGCCGTGCTGGAGGTCTGGAGTTCGATCCCTGGTGCCTCCTGCCCATATGCAAATTAAAAAAAAAAAAAAAAAAAGTTAAAACCATTTTTAGCCCACAGGCTTTTCCAAAGCAGACAGTGCGCAGAGTTGGCTCACAGGTCATAGTTTGCTGATCCCTGGTCTGTAGCATCTGCACTGATAGCCTCTTTTTCATTTCCAAATTGTAATTTGTACTCTCTCTCTCATCTTTTTCTAGATCAGTCTTGCTGGAGGTTTGGCATTAGAGAGAAATAATTAAACAATGGTGCAAGCATCCTTATAAGGATTAGTTAGCCTTGAGAATTGAAGTATAATTAGAATTTATTTAACGAATCGGAAGAGTATTCTTTCCTAATAAACTTAGGTGTGATACATGTAATTTAAAACTGATTTTAAAATAAACCCTGGAATATTTAAAGGTGTTATTATATTTCAGACTCCATTTTGTTTCTTGTAATAAAGACTAAAATGTTAAAGGCTTTTGGAAATGTGCTACATTTAAAGTTAACACACAGCCATCCACAAGAAGTATCTTGCCCTAGGCCTGGTGTGATCCTCTTTAACTTGTTTTGACAGAAAGAAACCAAAAGGTTGATTGATTGTTTCTTGTGTACCTTCTGCAGCAAAATTTTCTGGTAAGGCAGAGAATTTTTGTTGTATTCTTGAAGGGAAGTTCACCTTTACCATTAACTACTACATTTTGGATCTGTCCTATTTGAAATGTACAAATACTGAGCTTGGTCTGTATGCATCGAGCAGAAAATATGTACAGATATAGCCCATTATTGCTTTTCCCCAAGAAATTTTCTTGTTTTCTTGAGTAATGAAAGTCAGAGTATCTTAAGGGAACATTAAATAGAACTCATAAAACAATGCCATCTTTAGAAAGTCACCACTTGAATTATATTCCTCATATATTTAGAATTTACTTACTAAGGAAATAATTCTCTCAAAAGATAATAAATTCCTGAGAATTGGTAATAGAAAAAGGGATGACGACAGCTGTTTTCTATGGATGATAATATATAATTTTCTGAACATGGTTAATAAGAGCCTGAGCCATACGCTGGAGTGATTTCCTTTTTGCCAAAATATGAGCAGAGCAGTGATAGGTGATCTCCATTGTTGTCATATCCACTGATAGTTTATCAGATTATTCAATGAAAGTCCATATTGAGTGCCTATTATATTTTAGGCACTGCAGCAGGAAGCAGAGTACCGAGACTGTATTTATCCCATTCACAGAGTACCAAGACTGTATTCCTTTGGATAGCAAGTATTCAATAAATAATGAATACATGAATGTCCCAATCCTAGAGGAGTCTAGTTGGTGAGAAAGAAATGTAAATGAACTATTATGATACAATGTGAGATATGTTCTAAGAAAAATAGAAACGAAGTGCTATGTGATCATGCTGGAGGGAGCAACTAAGTCTGGAAGGGGTAAGTGGTTTCTCTCATGCAATAATTCTCATATGTAAAGGACCATTCTTCAAGTAACACCAAGTTCACACTCTAAATTAAGCTCCTTCTAATCAAGTTTTTCTAAGAAAACAACCAGTAAATCAATCACTGTATGAAATCAGTAAGCATTTATTGGGCTTTTACTATATGTGAAGCACATTACATGTGGTATTCCATTTAAACACAAGCAAAGCACTTTGAAGTAGCTGTATGTATTCCCATTTAATAAGTGAGGAAATAGATTCAGAGGTAGTTTGCTCAGACACACACTTGGCAGTATTTTAATTGCAGGTAACGTAGCTGTCATGGTCAGGTTCATGTGTCAACTTGGCCAAGTGGTGGTACCTGTTTGTCTGGTTGGGCAAATGCTGGCCTGTCTACTGCTACGAGGACATTGCATAGAATTAAATCATGATCATGTTGGCTGCATCCACAGCTGGTTCCATTTGTAATCAGCCACGGGGAGTGTGTTCTGCAATGAATGATGCTTAATCTAATTACTGGAAGTCTTTTAAGGAAGATTCAGAAGAGACAGGTTTTCTTCCTGCTTTGGCCAGTGAGCCTCTCCTGTGGAGTTCATCCAGACCCTCAATCGGAATCATTACCTACGCAGCCTGCCCTACAGATTTTGGACTCTGCATTCCCATGGTTGTGTGAGACACTTATAAATTTTGTATTTATGAACCTTTCCCGTTGATTCTGTTTCTCTAGAGAACCCTAACTAATACAGTAGCATTCTAGAAACATCAGTTTCACCCACTAAATTAAATAAAAGGAACACGTGATATTGTATCAGGGTCTTCAATATGTATTGGTTGAAGTACACAGATTCAGAAAATTTAAATTTAAAGTAAAATGGGGCAACTGGAATAATAACCTAGGGTTATCTGGATCTAGAACTAATGATCTTTGTACCACATCAGATGAATTTTATATGATTTTGAATGAAGGTCTATGAGGGATTTTTGGAAAAATGAAACTTTGCCCTAGAGCCAGATGTATGGGTGTGATTTGAATGGTCAAGGGAGAGTCAGGGATATAGTCATGTTTGAAGTAGACTAGATTCTTAATGGTCCTTTTATAATATGCAGAATTTTTATACATCTTCACTGACCATCAGTATCTTTTCAAAGAAATTCTTTTGCTTCCTACCTTTGAGTCTAACTAATTAATTCATATATGTTCTTTGCTGGTGACTTGTTTATAAATTCTAAAGAATTTTTCTCCACTAAGAAATGGAAGTGTCTCCCCCTCTACCCCTCTACCTGATGACCCTGGTCTAAGTGCTCCCTTCCTTCTAAAAGTTTTTGAGTATAAAAAGATGGTGAAGATTCTAAACGGGTTTTTCATTAGTATTTCCTTTTCTGGTCTTCATCTTACAGGCATTAGGTATATTTTCATAAAGAAGATGTAGAAGAAGCAGACAGATCAAAGATAGATCCTGTGACTTTCTTGCTTCTCATTCTCCAGCTCCTCTCATTCATTAGAAAGAACTGCTTAGAACTCACAGTGACCAAGTGACTACTTAGCATTGAGTAACTCATTTTACAATCATAAATTCTAAAAGTTTTAAAATTATTTTACTCATGTAAACCGTGCAATTCATGCACTGGGCAGAGTACCATGAATTCTAATTGAAATGTTAGATTAGAGCAGAGATACAGAGTACTTGAAGTTGTCTGTAAAACATTATATAGAAGTTAAAAAGTTTTGTTTAATTTTTCTTCCAATTTAATTTCATGATTTTCTAATAGGTTCCAAAAGCTACTTGCCCTAAGGCAAGAAGAGGTGATATTATCACTTCCTTAGTAGGCATTGGTTAAGCTACAAGAACACCTGTTTCCCTAAGCTTTGTGTTAGGTGCTATGGCTAAAAGGATGAATACAACGTGGCATCTATCTCTCATTGTCCAGTGAGAGAAGGTACAACTAGTTACAATATAATGTCATGATACTAGAATGAAAGTATTTATAAAGATTGTGGGAGCACAAAGAGGCAAGTCACCCCTCTGAAGGTTGGAGGTGGTCGAACAACATCAAGTGAATTCATGATAAGCAGTAACTCAGAGATTGTATAGTTTATATCCTGGTTGGAGTTAAAGGTTCTAGTAGGAGCATTTCATGGAGTCAATGTTGACTATTAAAATATTTTCTTGGGTTGAGAACATTTTTCTTCTTTCTGAAAATAATTTTTTAAACTTTTAATTTAAACATTTTTAAATGTTTAATTTTTAAAAATTTTTTTGAATGAAAAAAAATATTTGCAAAGTCCCCTTTGGGGAATGGTGAGAAAGGGGAAAAATTCAGAAAATTAAAAAAAAAGGTTTAATTTTAAACACTTTTTTCTTTCTGAAAATAATTTTTTAAACTTTTGGAATTTATTATTGTTAAGTGAGTTATTCAAAGTAGAGCTAATCCTATGAAGACAAGATAGACTGATAAAGAAAATGAGACAGTTCTAGGGCAACTAAGATGTTGGCCACTTTTGCAGAGATAGTGTCCTACCTGAAGGAATCACCCATGAGCACTTTCCTTCCTGTCCATAATTTTGAGACATTGGAAAGACACCTTAATGCATGGACCTAACCAATGTTGGCTTGTTCACCTCTATTTTTTGTTTCCTTCAAGTCCATCTGCGTGACCCATCTTTGTGAAATTCAGAGGATAGATACATGTCCTACTTGTGCTTGCTTCAAAATGTACCTTATGTGTATGTTTTAATGATAATACCAAGAAACTACATGAAAAACAATCTAAATAAGCTGATGGTAATTTATTGTTAATAAACTAACTACCTTTCTTTGGTGTTGACATTCTGTCATATGCCTGTTCTGGGCTCTCCTTGGTGCACATGTAGCTTGTATTACACTAAATTAAATTTATTAAACATTTATTGAGGGCCTGTTGTGTACCAGGCATATAATCTGTGGGACACAAAATGGATCTGGAGAACTCTCTACAAGAAGAAAGAGTGTTAGTTTCATTCAACCTTTCTGTTATCAAAAAGTCAAGAGATTTTAACAATTCTACACTCAAAAGAACAGAAAATATAGGTTTCTGACTACTACATGTAGTTAGTTGAAAGAAATTATCTTAACAGCTGGCACAAAAATTTCTCTTAAGAAGAAAATTTTCTGTATAGAGAAATACCTTGGTAGGCTGTGTGGACAAAAATGACACATTAAAGTGATGTCTCATTTAGTTGGAGGGAAAACAACAAAAGGTTTAAAAAACCCATCATTTCATATAAAGAGAGGATTATTGGAATGGGCGAGCCAAGAAGGGAGGAGCATTGTGATAGAGTTCCCCAGGATGGTTCAGAATGGGGATGTCTAATATTCAATTTTATGTTTTAGTGAAGTAAATTGCCTTTTTGTCCCTCCCACAAAGATTTGGTAAGTTCTCTTACACATAAAAGTCTCTGTATAAGTGTGTGTATGGTATGTTTTTGTGGTGTGTGTCAGAGAGAGAGAGGGAGAAAGAGAGAGAGAAAATAAATGAATATCATGGAAAGGGAGAATATGAATGAATTTCATGGTTAGAGACTGTGTTCCAGGTCTGAATTGACACTCAGGGTGGAAGAGGGACAGGAGAATTGGGTGAGTCAATCTCTAAACTGAATGAATTCTACAGAACCATGCTAGAAGTAACCAGAAGAATGCAGATACCCCTCTCTCAAACTTTAAAGTTAGGCTTATACCATTGGGAAGATGTTGGCAATTTGAGTCTATCTTACCTAGAGTCCTAGTATCCCCATCATATCATTTTTACTTTTATTTTTTATCATCACAATCAACTTTTTTTTCTTTTCTTTTGAAAAATAACATATATACAAAAAAGCAAAAAATTTCAAAGCACAGCACCAGTTAGTTGTGGAACATATTTCAGAGTTTGGCATGAAATTTTAGGTTTTTACTTCTAGCTGCTCTAAGATCCTGGAGACTAAAAGAGATAACAATTGAATGATTCAGCAACCATATTCATTTGTTAAATCCTATTTTCTCTGTATAGCTCCACCATCACCTTTGATCTTTCATTCCCTCTCTTTAGGGTTTTTGGTCTATGGCCATTCTAACTTTTTCATGTTGGAAGGGTCTGTCTATAATATGGGGTAGGGAGATGGAACTATCTGATGTTCTGAAGAGGCTGGGCCCTCTAGGTTTCAGGACTTATCTGGTCCAGGGACCCTTCCGGAGGTTGTAGGTTTCTGGAAAGTTACACTAGTGCATGGAACTCTTATGGAATCTTATATATTGCCCTGGGTGTTCTTTAGGATTGGCTGGAATGGTCCTGGTTGGGGGTTGGCAGGTTATAATAGGTAGCAAGGTCTAACTGAAGTTTGCATGAGAGCAACCTCTAGAGTAGCCTCTCGACTCTATTTGAATTCTCTCTGCCACTGAGTCTTTAATAGTTACTCTTCTTTTCCCCTTTTTGGTCAGGATGGACTTGTTGATCCTACGGTGCCAGGGCCGGATTCATCCCTGGGAATCATCTCCCATGCTGCCAAGGAGACTTTCACCCCTGGATATCATGCCCCCCATGGGGGGGCGGGGGAAGGGCAATGATTTCACTTACAGAGTTGGGCTTAGAGAGAGTGAGGCCACATATGAGCAACAAAAGATGTCCTCTAGAAGTAACTTTTAGGCATACCTATAGGTAGGCTAAGCTTCTTTGTTACCTGCATAACCTTCACAAGAGTAAGCCTCAAGATCAAGGACGTGGCCTATTGATTTGGGTGTCTCTAAAGTTTGACACAGTATCAGGGAATTCCCTGATGGTAAAGTTTAATAGTTCTGTTTTTTTCTCCCATCCCTCAAGGGACTTTGCCAACACTTTTTTGATTATCTGCTTAATATACTCTAAGATGTATCCAGGCATTACATTAATCTACACAGAATTAATGGGCCTCTTTCTTATTCTGGGCTGCCTGTGTTTCAGTTGTTCAAATGAATTATACATACAGGTTGAGTTAGATTATGTGCTACAAAAAATTTCAGTTCCAGACAAAATAAACCTTTCTTCCTTTGGTCTCCATCATATCATTTTGATTTATTACCTTCACAGCACTTGATTCTGCCAGAGATAATCTTATTTGTCCCTTTATCGTTTCTTTACTATACCTTCTTTTCTTCACATCCTCTCCTGCACCACCCTTGCCCTACCCCTTGAATATAAGCATCTTGAGATCTGGACCTTGTCTCTTATTCATTGCTATACCACAGTGCTTAGCACGATAATAGGTGCACTAATAGGCATTCAATACATATTTATTAAATGAAATAATCTTTGAACTATCTGGATTACATATAGTTCATACTGATACTGTTTGAAGTATTGCTCTACTTGTAGTCAGTACTACACAGTTCTGCCTTAACTAGACTATGTTTCTTTTTAATTGTCAGTTATTTCTTTTTGCATGGGCAGACACCTGGAATCGAACCCAGATCTCTGGCATGGCAGTTGAGAACTCTGCCTGTTGAGCCATCGTGGCCCACCCTGTCAGTTATTTCTTATAGTCAATAATTTTAAAAGTTATTTTGCAGGAAAAAATGAAATAAGGAAACTTTTATCTTTATTAATTAGAAAATACTTTTTTTTTTGCTTCTCTCTCTCTCTTAACCCCTCACTGTTTCTATTTAAATGGCATATGCATTTTTGTTCCCACTGAATAAATTGGACAGCTGGCAATGGTGATAGGTATGTCATCCTGAAAAAAAATTTGAGTCAGTAAGTTGGGTTGAGTTTGGAGGGTGAGTGTGGGTTACCAGGTCAGAAGAGTGCTATCTATGCCTATTTTGTATTCCTCTTTAGTTGCATGTTGAATGAAAGGATTCTTAGTAGCTGGACGGCCAAGGACCTTTAACAAGGATCATATCCACATAGGTATGAATTAGTTCACCATTCTGTCATTTTGACCTGGAAGCGAAGGCTCATAGGAAGAGATATAGAATGTTATTTGAGAATTCTCATGGATACTTACTTCTCGTTGGAGATTCATATTTTTGTATGAAGATTGATCCTCCAAGTTTGCCGTTGGGATATTCATTAGTTCTACAGTTATACTGACTCTCCTCTGAATTACTTGCTATTTCAGATCTTCCTTGGGGATAGGGTTCTTAGCTAAAATGCAGGCTGCTCAGTTAAATTTGAATTTCAGATGCACAACTCATAATCTTTTAGTATCCCATGCAATATTTGGGACATATTTATACTAAAAATTATTTATTACTTACCTAAAATTCAAATTAACTGTGTGTCTGGTATTTTTATTCATTTTTTCCCTCTACTTGGGGGAGAAAAGTAACTTGGGACTGAGATGCTGAAATGCACATTTTAGGACATCTGTGGGATACACAATAATATACGTCTGTCTCATGCTGGGAAGAGAGCATGAAACCACTGCAGTTTATCACCCAAGCAAGGTTTGAACTTCTCCAGCATTTTCTTTTCAAAACACGTGCCAAAGTAATTTCCTAGATTGGGGTAATGAATTCTAGATCTTTTAATACCGTGTACTGTAATTAGGTGGATAATAATCTGTAATTATTCAGGGAAAGTGAGCCTATGTATAAATTATTAGAACTGTAATCTATACCCTTTTAGTAGAAGAACTTTTGGCATTTTCTAATCAGCTATGACATTCATAATCCTCTGATGTGTATTTGGCTTCTCTCTGCCAGTCCATCAGCATCCTGCCTACTCCATCCATGGACTCTCTCACTTTCTTTGCAGATGCCTGGCAGGTGATGCTGGATTTGCAATGTCAGTAGATGGTACAGAGCCCAGAGCAGACAGACAGAAAGACATGTGAGTTCTACGAAGGCCAGAAAGGCACTTATATAGAAGTTGGAAAAGTAGGTGCCCATCAGATTTGTGGCCTGGATACTGGGAAGCAGTCAGGTGGAAAGTGGAGATGCTGGTTATAAAGAGCCCTTTGGCACAAATCATCTACCACAAATTTTTCCAATAGGATAAACTTTCTATACACATAACTTCCATTTAGGTACAGTGATGGTCAGAACTGAAGTTAGAAAAAGCTTATTCTTAGAGCGAATAATATTTTTTTCTATTATAGTCCAATCCCACTTTCTCTCTCCACCCAGCCCCCTCCTCGTCTATCTCTTCTCTAAGAAATACACTGAAATGTAAGAGATACGTAAGATGCCTTCTATGAAAAGATAAGTACCAATTCAGATTATCTGCACTTTATTCTGCTGTAATTTCAAGCTTTATTCTACTGTGTCATGCTGAATCTGGGCAGCATAACACCCTCAATATTAGTGCCCTCCTGACTTCCAGCCAGAGAGTTGTCTGTTTAACGGAATCTGCCATATTTATGCTCAAGAGTTGAAGCTGAAACCCATTGTTTATGCAGACAGAGAAATTCACAGAACAATTACAATGGGCAGGTGATTGTTCACAGTTTGGTAGAAAAGAGCCTTGCTGGCTTGTGTGTACTGCAAGATAATTTAGCTCTGAAATATAAGGAATAATAATGAGTCCTTTCTTGAGGACCCCCATAAGTGAAAACCAGAGCCATTGCAGCTGACTATATAAGTTTAGAAAAAGCCACTGGGAAGTTTTTAAACTCTAAGACACTGTTATTTAAGCCTTGTAAATGTGTTGCTTTCTATTGTTTTCCTTTTTGCTGTACAGGCACACAAAACCCATCAATCCCTTTACCTGAAGGTTTAGAGTTTGGGAGAAATTCTGTCAGACAGCCCACTCCTCCCCTACTTTTATAGCTAATGCACTTAAGGATGTAGGAACATATTTTTTAACTAATTCATACTAAAAGAACCAAAGTTAGTATGTAGCAGGCTGAATAAAGAATCTCTCTAGAACAAGTTTTATTCCTGTGATAAATTCATGGTTTGTAATGGATTTACTTAAGCCAGAGAGTTTATGCATAAACTTTGTCTCTAATTCTCTTTGGACCTTGAGCAAGCCTCTTTTGTGATGGAGATGGGAATGGGGGTCATTTTCTTTATCTTTATATATCTGTTGGGGTATATTTGGCTGAGTCTAAGCATAGATTGGACTGGGGACCCTGGAAGCCCAAACCCACCTTCAACTGGACCTATTCTCATGAAATTATGAGGACCTTTTCCCCTTTTCAGGCAGGAGAGGAAGGAAAGACATTTCTGTAAGGGTATGGAAAGCTTAAGGTAATGAAAGGGTAAATAATTTGTATTGCTCTTGAGTCCCTACAGCAAGAAAAGTTAGAGTCAGAAGCTAAAGAAAGTATTTTTTTGAAAGTCTTCTTGTCTCTTTAAGCATGGGCAAAGCTGCTTCACGGCTCTGTTGGCAAAATACAGCCCAGAAGTAAGAAGAGGTCTATTAGCTTCCACATTCCACCTGTAGTAGTTCAGAAGTGAAGATAATTAAAATTTAAGCCCTAGTAGGCTGTTCTTAAAAGAAGATACCAGGAAGGTGGTGCTAGGAAAGGAGCTTGAGCCCTATATCTTGGGAACTGACTATCAAAAGACATACCTTTCCTACAGAAAAACGGATAGATGTATCAGCTCTGCTTAAACTCCTTGGCTATAAGGGATCACACCTACAGTCTCTGGTATTGGCATGCCCTCAGAGAATGAATTTTTATAGTGGATAAAATAAGGAAATTTTATCAGTCTTTTGTAGACAGGATGGAATCAGAAACTGAAGATTTTCTTGAGGGTTCTCTTTCACCCTTAAGAAAAGAATTCTGAACTTTGGTGGAAGCTTGCCCCTTGAGAAACATGCTCTGGAAGGAAATAAAAGTTGGATGGTACTGGACAGTGTGGTGGTTTGGAACTGTATATACCCCAGAAAAATCATGTTCTTAAAGCTAATCCATTCCTGTGAGTGTAAGCCTTTTGTAAGTAGGAACTTACTTCAGTTAAGGCATGACTCAGAGTGACTCTTTTTTTGGGGGGTACATAGTCCAGGAAACGAGGGTGAGTCTTAATTCATCTACTGGTGTCCTTCACCAGTATACTTCAGACATATATATATAAGGAGCTTGAGTCCTTTATCTTGGGAACTGACTATCCTCAAAAGACATACCTTTCCTACAGAAAAATGGGTAGATGTATCAGATGTACAAAATACATTTGTGCAATTTACAATAATATATCCATAATAACCGTATATACAAAACATTACCTAGTTTTAATGTGTGTGCTTTATATATATATATAAAGTCATGAAATCAAGAAGTTGAATCAATGAAACCAGAAAGAGAAGGAAGAGACCAGCAGGTGCTGCTGTGTGCTTTGCCATGTGGCAGAGGAGTCAAGGATCACCAGCAGCAGGTCTTCAGGAAGAAAGCATCACCTTGATGATGCCTTGATTTGGACATTTTTCTCAGCCTCAAAACTGTACGATTGTAAGCTAATAAATTCCTGTCATTAAAACAAATGTGCTTTGAGAAGCCTACATAACTAAGATAGCTTGCATGGCTTTTCTCTGGAGTCTATCCATCTGCCCTGGCAGATGGTGTCATTGCTATGATGAAAAGTTTGGACACACTCATCAATTATTCAGAAACATGGCAGACTACAGGATCATTCAAGTTGTTTCTTACGGCTGACCAAATGATAGAGAATTAATTCTAACTGTGTGTTATTGTCCACTTTAAGGCCATTCTATAAGTTTAGAGGGTTGGAAATGCTGGTGGAGGAGGAAGACAAGTCAAGAGGATGGAACCATGGGACTGTACTCAAGTTTTAGCCAGTGCAGCTCTGCTTTGAGTATTGGAGCATTATGTATGACTTTTTTTTTTTTAAATAGAGCATTTATTGATGGAATAACAAAAGTGCTTTTCTTAAATATTCTTCAAAATATATTTGTACAATTTACAATAATACATCCAGAATAACTGTATATACAAAACATTACCTAGTTTTAATGTATGTGCTTTTCCCCCCAAAATTACAAAGTAATTTTTTTATTATTGTCTTTGGCTAAGTTCAACCTTAACAGAGGTGACAATTTTTAAGGTTGGTTTAAGAAAATAGAACCTGAGGGAATTTGACACGCAGGAGTCAATGACAAGCAAGAGATTGGGGGAATATTTTTAGTTTGTTCAATAAAAATCCTTTTTAGAATGATACTTTTCACATTACAAAAGTAAACCAGAATGAAGAAAAGGTCATGTAAAATGATGAAAAAAGATCTATAGACTTCTTTTAGTATTTCAAATAACCAACAATGCATGTCAAAAAATGAATGCAAGATCAAAACAGTCTTGTTGTATTTGGAGAAGACAGTGAAATTAATGGTCACATTCTATTTTCTTTTAATTGCTATTAATCTGATTGGCTCTTTGATGAATTCAATCCAAGAAATTCTCCAGTTGTTGGCATTCATTTTTTAAAGCTTGATGCTTCTTTAATGACATTTTGTAAAAATATTAGTCTTGTTTGTAAACTGCCTTCTATATGCTTCAGTAAAGTGAAGATCCTTTCATATTTTATTCCTGGCTTTTGAATCTCTGTCATTATTTATGCTTTTAGTTAGGTGTTGACCCCTTCATGGCTTCTGCAATGCATCCATTTCTTTCCTTTCTTGAGTGAAGATGCTGGTATAGTCTCTTCAGCACATTGTTGTTTATCTTGTGATTCCTCATTATTTTCTAAACATTCAGTAACACTGAGGTCATTAGTTTCTAAATGATCATGACCAATGGCCTCTGAATGATTGGTTGGTTATTCCAGTAAATTGGCTGGAGAAGAGGATGTTGACAATTCAGAATCCAAAGTATTTGGTATAATGTCCGATGAAAGTTAGTCTGTAACATGATTTTCAACCACATCATCCATTGCTGAATCACTAGTGATTTATGAAATCTTATGAAGAGGAACGGATTTTATAAGATCTGGCTGTACTTAAGTCATAGGTACAGGCGGTCTTTTTCCTCCAATATGATTGTTTACAACAGGATTCTGTTGTCTGCCTCTGAGTAGCGGAGACATACACTGACGTCTTTTGGGTATCCCTTACATATTTGGTTCTCCAAGCCATTTATGTTTATTTTGATGTCTAGCCACAAGCTCATCGGCTTCTCCATCACCATACTCTGCCCCCTTTTTATTTCATGGGCAGGCACCGAGAATCGAACTCTGGTCTCTGGCATGGCAGGTGAGAATTCTACCTGCTGAGCCACTGTCGCACCACCCTATCACCATATATTTTATCCTGTTTAAAGGGATTCCTGAATGTATGCAATTTTCATGGCTGATCAGGATCAACTTCTCTTAGTGCAGAAGATACTTGCTTGAAGTATGCCTGGTAACTCCCCATTTGTGCTATGGGAATACTGTACATTTGATCTTCATCCTTTCCTTTGAGAAATTTGCAGGTATTCTTCAAAAGATTAGATCGCTTTCTTGTTAAGTGGTTCAAAAGATTCTGTCTTGTTCTGTCATAAGCATTTCTAAATATGGTTTCAAATCCTTATTTAGCAAAGCCATTTGGAAATCAGTGTACTCGTTCATATTAAGGTCTAGCAGTCTTTAGGAACATCCTCTGAAATTCCTTTGAGCAGTTGTTGAAAATCTTTCCTATAAGCCATTCTTATAAACTGTGTGATCAGCTGTAGACTTTAATTCTGGTTTCCTGTACTACTTTTTTTGCCTACAGATCCAATGAATCTATCAGATTCTATTTTCGCCTGTTGACACAGTTTTTTGAGGCTTGAAATGACCATGTAACTAAGTCCATATTCCATAATGTTTGCTATTAAGTTAGGTGCTCCCATCATCCTAACAGCTTTCTTCTAGGGCCCCAAAATAGTGGGAAGGTATTTTCTTCGAATAATTTTCAAAGGACTGTGTTCTAGTTTGCTAGCTGCCAGAATGCAACACACCAGAGACGGATTGGCTTTTAATAGAAGGGGATTTATTTTGTTAGTTCTTCAGAGGAAAGGTAGCTAACTTTCCACTGAGGTTCTTTCTTACGTGGGAAGGCACAGGATGGTCTCTGCTGGCCTTCTCTCCAGGCCCCTGGGTTCCAACAACTTTCCCTGGGATGACTTCTTTTTGCATCTCCAAAGGCCTGGGCTGAGCTGTGAGTGCTGAGATGAGGAATGCCGAGCTGCTTGGGCTGTGCTACATTGCGGTCTCTCATTTAAGCATCAGCCAATTAAGTCAAACGTCCTTCATTGCAGCAGGCACGCCTCCTAGCTGACTGCAGATGTAAATCGGCAACAGATGAGGTTCATGTACCATTGGCTCATGGCCACAGCAACAGAACTAGGTGCCTTTACCTAGCCAAGTTGACAACTGAATCTAACTACCACAGACTGTCTCCATTTCAGTACTGGTTTTGCTTTATGTACTTTAAACAAATCATCTAAAAAGGGAAGGAGAGCTGGATAATTGTAAGGCATCACAGATAAGTTGACACACTTTGGTGTTGTGCTGGCTTTCAAGTAACCAAAAGAATGGCCAAGTCCACTGTATTTTGCACTATTGCTCACATATAACTGACAACATGTTTGAGGAGATTTCCTTTCCACAACAAATTGAGTCAGTGGTGAAGCTTCCAACTCACATTTGTCAAAAGGCAATTTGTCAATAACCATTGGTTTACAGTCTGTGCAGGAGAACCTCACTAAAGGATGAGATGTATGAGGTAGTTCTGTTGGAGAATTCTGATCTGGTTAGAAAGATTCTGGTACAAGCTGGTGACCAATAGGAACTCCAGTCTTAGGATTTGGTTTGATATATATGAACTTGTGGCAACTATACAAGGCTGAGATCCAAAAGGTCTTGATACCTTTGGCTGCCCATCTTCTACACGGGAGGATCTGATCTTCCTATTTCAAAATTATTACCACCCCACTTTGCACCTTTTGCACCAAGGACTTCTGACGCTGTCTAACCATTCTTGGGGAACAAACAGAGCATGAGTAGCCTCCTGTCACACTTGGGTGTGATTGCAGAGTCATCTAAAGGCACACCTGACGGTTGTTCTGATTCTACTGAAATGGTGCCAGTCAACTGCAACACTAATATTAACATGATTTTGATTAAGCAAAACACCTTTTAGTTAAACAGCTGCTTAGGAAAGCCTTCTTGCTTGGCAATATGAATAGCCTCTGCAATGGCAATATGAATAACCTCTGTTTATATGGGTTTCATGGACATAATTTAAGGAAAAAAGAAAGGAGGAAGAACCCAAACTATTGAAATAGTCTCTAAGACCCTTGTAAAGAATTAGGACACAATAAAGTCAGTGACTTTGCATTTTAGGACATTCCCTCAGATTAGGGAAGCATTATCCAGCCTTGAAGTGTGAGTGTTTCTTCAACTCC
>PVIY010028864.1:0-32645 GCA_004026745.1 Myrmecophaga tridactyla | reverse complement strand
AGTAGCTGAAAGGAGCATCAGACACAAGGTTTTCACATTCACAGAGTCTCATTGTGAAAGCTATATCATTGTTCAATCATCATCAAGAAACATGGCTACTGGAACACAGCTCTACATTTTCAGGCAGTTCCCTCCAGCCTCTCTGCTACATCTTAAACAACAAGGTGATATCTACTTAATGCATAAGAATAACCTCCAGAATAACCTCTCGACTCTGTTTGGAATCTCTCAGCCATTGACACTTAGTCTCATTTCACTCTTCCCCCTTTGGTCGAGAAGGTTCTCTCAATCCCTTGATGTTAATTCTCAACTCATTCTAGGGTTTTTCTCAGTCCCTTGATGCTGAGTCTCAGCTCATTCCAGGATCTCTGTCCCACGTTGCCAGGAAGGTACACATCCCTGGGAGTCATGTCCCACGCAGAGAGGGGGAGGGTGGTGAGACTGCTCAAGGAGATGCTTTTTAGATCCAAGGATAAACACAGGTTGAAAGTGAAAGGTTGGGAAAAGATATTTCATGCAAAGAACAATCAGGAAAGAGCAGGAGTGGCTATACCAATATCCAACAAATTAGACTTTAAATGTAAAATGATTAAAAGAGGCAAAGAAGGACACTATGTATTAATAAAAGGAACAATTCAACAAGAACATCACAATCATAAATATTTATGCATCGAGCCAGAGTGCTCCAAAATACATGAGGCAAACACTGACAACACTGAAGGGAGAAATAGACACCGCTACCATAATAGTTAGAGACTTCAATTTCCTGTTCTTATCAATGGACAGAACATCAAGACAGAGGGTCAATAAGGAAACAGAGAAGTTGAATAATACAATAAGTGAGCTACACTTAACAGACATTTATAGAACATTATGCCCCAAAACAGCGGATACACCTTTTTTCTCAAGTGCTCATGGATCATTCTCAAGGACAGACTATATGCTGGGTTACAAAGTAGGTCTCAATACAAAAAGACTGAAATCATACAAAACACTTTCTCAACTCATAAAGAAATGAAGCTGGAAATCAATAATAGGTAGAAGGTCAGAAAATTCACAAATATATAAAGCTCAACAACACACTCTTAAACAATCTGTGGGTCAAGGAAGAGTTTACAAGAGAAATCAGTAAATATCTCAAGGCAAATGAAAATGAAAACACAGTATATCAAAATTTATGTGATGCAGCAAAGGCACTGCTAAGAGGGAAATTTATTGCCCTAAATGCCTATATCAAAAAAGAAAAAAAAGCAAAAGTCAAGGAATTAACTGTTCACTTGGAAGAACTAGAGAAAGAACAGCAAACTAACCCCAAAGCAAGCAAAAGCAAAGAAATAAAGAAGATTAGAGCAGAAATAAATGAGAACATGAAAACAATCGAGAAAATTAACAAAACCAGAAGCTGTTTCTATGAGAAAATCACTAAGATTGATGGACCCTTAGCAAGGTTGACGAAAAGAAGAAGAGAGAGGATGCAAATAAAATTAAAAATGTAACAGGAGACAAAACCACTGACCCTACAGAAATAAAGGAGATAATGAGAGGATACTATGAACAACTTTATGCTAATAAACTAGACAATGTAGATGAAATGGACAACTTCCCGGAAAGACATGAACAACCAACACTGACTCGAGAAGAAATAGACAACCTCAACAAACCAATCACAAGTAAAGAAACTGAATTAGTCATTAAGAAGCTCCCAAAGCAGAAAAGTCCAGGACCAGATGGCTTCATATATGAATTCTAACAAACATTCAAGAACTAGTACCAATCCTGCTCAAACTCTTCAAAAAAATTGAAGAGGAGGGAAGCCTACCTAACTCATTCTATAAAGCCAACACCATCCTCATACCAAAGCCAGACAAAGATACTACAAAGCCTAACTCATTCTACGAAGCCAACATCACCCTCATACCAAAGCCAGACAAAAGAAAATTACAGACCAATCTCTCTAATGTATATAAATGCAATCTCAACAAAATTCTTGCAAATCGAATCCAGCAGCACATTAAAAGAACTGTACACCATGACCAAGAGGGATTCATCCCAGGTATGCAAGGATGGTTCAACATAAAAAAATCAATTAATGTACTACACCATATCAACAAATCAAAACAAAAATGACATGATCATCTCGATTGATGCATAAAAGGCATTTGACAAAATTCAATATCCTTTCTTGTTGAAAACACTTCAAAGGATAGGAATAAGGGAACTTCCTCAACATAATAAAGGGAATATATGGAAAACCCACAAGTAACATCATCTTCAATGGGGGAAAACTGAAAACTTTCTCCCTAAGATCAGGAACAAGACAAGGATGTCCACTATCACCACTGTTATTCAACATTGTGTTGGAAGTTCTAGCCAGAGCAATTAGACAAGAAAAGGAAATATAAGACATCAAAATCGGAAAGGAAGAAGTAAAACTCTCACTGTTTGCAGATGATATGATACCATCTGTTGAAAACCCCAAAAAATCCACAGCAAAACTACTAGAGCTAATAACTGCAGCACAGTGGCAGGACACAAGATCAACACTCAAAAATCTGTAGTGTTTCTATTTACTGGTAATGAACAATCTGAGGGGGAAATCAAGAAAAAAAAATTCCATTTACAATTGCAACCAAAAGAATAAAATATTTAGGAATAAATTTAACTAAAGATACAAAAGACCTATACAAAGAAAATTACAAGAAATTGTTAAAAGAAATCATAGAAGACCTAAATAAATGGAAGGGTATACCCTGTTCATGGATTGGAAAACTAAATATAGTTAAGATGTCAATTCTACCTAAATTGATTTGTAGTACCAATTAAAATTCCAAAAACTTACTTTTCAGAAATAGAAAAACCAATAACCAAATTTATCTGGAAGGACAGGGTGCCCCGAATAGCTAAAAATATCTTGAGAAAGAACAATGAAGTCGGAGGTCTTACACTACCACTTTAAGGCATATTACAAAGCTACAGTGGTCAAAACAGCATGTTACTAACATAAAGATAGATATACTGACCAATGGAATTGAACAGAATGTTCAGATATAGACCCTCTCATCTGTAGACAATTGATCTTTGATAAGGCAGTCAAGCCAACTCACCTGGGACAGAACAGTCTCTTCAATAAATGGTGCCTAGAGAACTGGATATCCACATGCAAAAGAATGAAAGAGCATCCGTATCTCATACCCTATACAAAAATAAACTCAAAATGGATCAAAGACCTAAACATTAGATCCAAGACCATAAAACTTTTAGAAGAAAATGTAGGGAAATTCCTTATCAATCCTATAATAGGAGGTGGTTTCCTAGATCTTACACTCAAAGCATGAGCATTGAGGAAATAGATAAATAAATGGGAACTCCTCAAAATTAAACACTTTTGTGTATCAAAGAACTTCGTCAAGAAAATAAAAAGACAGCCTACACAATGGGAGACAATATTTGGAAACAATTTATCAGATAGAGGTCTAGCATTCAGAATATATCAAGAGATTGTTCAACTCAACAACAAAAAGACAGACAGCCCAATTACAAAATGGATAAAAGACCCGAACAGACACTTCTCAGAAGAGGAAATAAAAATGGCCAAAAAGCACAGAAAAAGATGCTCAACTTCCCTGCCTATTAGGGAAATGCAAATCAAAACCAGAATGAGATATCATCTCACACCCACCAGAATGGCCATTATCAATAAAACAGAAAACAACAAGTGCTGGAGAGGATGTGGAGAAAGAGGCACACTTAACCATTGTTGGTGAGAATGTCAAATGATACAACCACTGTGGAAGGCAGTTTGGCAGTTCCTCAGGAAGCTAAGTACAGAATTGCCATATGACAAGCTAAGTATAGAATTGCCAATGGCAATACCATTGCTAGGTATCTACTCAGAGGACATGAGGGCAAGGACACAAATGGACATTTGCACACCAATATTTATAGCAGCATTATTTACAAATGCCAAGAGATGGAAACAGCCAAAATGTTCATCAACAGATGAGTGACTAAACAAGCTGTGGTATATACCTACGATGGAAAATTATGCAGCTGTAAGACAGAATAAAGTTATGAAGTATGTAACAACATGGATGGACCTTAAGGCATTATGCTGAGTGAGATCAGCCAGAAACAAAAGGACAAATACTATATGATCTCACTGACATGAACTGAATGAACTTGGAGAATTTCAGTTGGTAACAGAGATCATTAGGAGATAGAAATAGGGTAGATACTGGGTAATTCGAGCTGAAGGGATACAGATTGTGCAACAGGACTGATTGCAAAAATTCAGAAATGGATAGCACAATATTACCTAACTATAATACAATGTTAGTACACTGAATGAAGCTGAATGTGAAAATTATAGAGGGAAGAGGCCTGGGGGTACAAATGAAATTAGAAGGAAAGATAGACAATAAAGACTGAGATGGTATAATCTAGGAATGCCTAGACTGTATAATGATAGTGACTAAATATACAAATTTAAAAATGTTTTTGCACGAGAAAGAACAAAGGAATGTCAATACTGCAGGGTGGTGAAAATAGATGGTAATTAATATTTTAAAACTTTAACTTTCGTGTGAGACTAAAGCAAGAAATGTTTATTTGGTACAAAATTTATATTTTAACTAGTGCATTTCCTACTATAACTTATGTGGACAGCTTAATTGAATACCATAGTACATGGAACCTTGAGTAGGACATGAGATTTTGTAGGTTTGTCCAGAGCAATGCCCCAATAAATCCAAGAATGATTTGAACAGTGAAGAAAAAAGTATTTGCAAAGTCCCTTTGGGGGAATGGTGAGAAAGGGGGAAAATTCAACTTCCCCAAGTAGAGAATTCTTGATATTCTCACAAGCAGTGGGGACAATCTAAGCAATAGGCTGAGCCCCCAATCTTGAGGTTTATTCATATGAAACTTAATCCTGCAAAGGATAGGCTAAACCTACTTAAAATTAGGCCTAAGAGTCACCCCCAGAGAACCTCTTTTGTTGCTCAGATATGGCCTCTCTCTCTCAGTCAACACGACAAGCAAACTCTCTGCCCACCCCCCACCCCCACCCCACGTGGGACATGACTCCCAAGAGTGTGGACCTCCCTGGCAACATGGGACAGAAATCCTAGAATGAGCTGAGACTCAGCATCAAGGGATTGAGGAAACCTTCTCGACCAAATGGGGGAAGAGAGAAATGAGACAAAATAAAGTGTGAACAGCCGAGAGATTTCAAACAGAGTCGAGAGATTATCCTGGACGTTATTCTTATGCATTAAATAGATATCACCTTTTTAGTTAAGGTGTAATGGTGAGGCTAGGGGGAATGGTGCCTGAAAATGTAGAACTGTGTTCCAGCAGCCACGTTTCTTTAAGATGATTGTATAACGATATAGCTTTCACAATGTGACTGTGTGGTTTTGAAAATCTTGTGTCTGATGCTTTTATCTACCTTCTGGACAGATGAGTAAAACATATAGATTAAAAATAAATAAATAATAAGGGGACAAATGTTAAAATAAATTTAGTAGATTGAAATGCTAGTGATCAAGGAAAGGGAGGGGTAAGGGCATGATACATATGATTTTTTTTGTTTTTTTTTAATTTCTTTTTCTGAATTGATGCGAATGTTCTAAGAAATGATCATGATGATGAATATGAAAAAAATATTTAAGCCCTCTAGCCTCCTATATTCTGGAGCTGCTAGAAGGAAAAATATGAGAGGATTGTATGGTAGCCCATGACAAACTCTGGGATCTGTCCTGTAACTACTTGTTGAAGAGGGCTTTGAAAACTATTGTTTTTTTACTTCTTTGCTTTGGATATATGTTATACTATACAATAAAAAAAAGTTAAAAGAGAAAAAAAATACAATAAAGACAGATAGAAGATAACAGGTTGCCAGGGGCTGGGATGGGGTTAGGGTTCAGAGTTTCCATTTAAGATGATGAAAAAGTTAGGGTAATGAATGTTGGTGATGGTAGCACAATTTTGTGAAGATAATGACATCACCGAATTGTACACTTGAAAGTGGTTAAAATGGGACATTCTGAGTTCTATATATGATACAATAAAAACTTAAAAAAAAAAAAAGTGAGTGGTTCTAAGATGGAATCTGGAAACTGAGCATTAGCTCTAATGGGTCCAAACCTTAAAATTCAATTACACCAGTAAAGTGATACTCCTTCAGGACTAAAAGTACAACAAAAGAAAACACTCTATAGGTGTTACTTTAGTACTTCTTTTTTCAATCACATTTTGTGGCTTACCGATTTTTTATAAATGTGTTTATAATTATTCATGTAGATCCTTCTATTTAAGTTTCATTATTTCCACAATGAGTTAATCTGGTGGTTTTTAAGTATACAGTTTAGACTATAAACATACAATTCTTGGATGGTAGTAAGACTATATTATTTCTATGTCATAATTACATAGAATTTCCTGGTAAAGAAAGTATATATTTTTGTTAGGTTCAAGGCACCTAAGCACTGGGTAGAGAGGAACAGTACTTGCAGGGTTAGATGAATGGCAGGACTGACCGAAGAGATGAATTACCCTGTTATAGTTCCAGCCCAGAACCAGACAAGTTCCTCTGCAAACTATAACAGTTACAAAGAGGAAAGAATTTGGGAGGAAGCTAGTTTAGTAAAGTGAAATCATTTCTCTTCCACCAGTCTTTAGTTCTCATTACCTTAAGCCTCATGCCAAAGACAAAGACTAGAAAAGATCAAGTCGACTGGTTGATACTGGCAGTCCCTAGAGACCCAAAAAGAAATCAGAAGAAACTGGCAATAGCAAGGGATGTCACCAATTGCACTTATCTTTTCTCCATGAGCAAAAACTCTACATCACAATATCTGAAAATTGGAGGTGACAGAAAAGTATATCTGCCAATTTGTCAAACTAATAAAAAAAGAACTCTTTCAAAAAGTACATCATCAAATGAGAAGTTTAAATGTACAGTGTTCCTATTTGGAATGATGGAAATGTTTTGGTAACGGATGGTGATAATGGTAGCATAACATTGTGAATGTAATTCATAGCACTGAAATATGTATCTGAATGTGATTAAAAGGGGAAATGTTAGATTGTATCTGTGGTGACAGAATAATTTTTTTTTCAATTCTGCGGAACTACACTACATAGTGAACCCTAAGTCATATAATGAAAAAAAAGCCACAAAATTCACAGAAAAAAATATAAACAGTCTTTAAATACACAGCATAATGTTAAACTTCACTCTGGAGAAAAATACAAAGTTAAACCACAAGATAAAGTTTTCACCTATCAGACTGTCAAAGGTCAAAAAGATGGCAAAGGTATAGAGAAATAATATTATAATGCTGTAGTTTGAATATAAATTGGAAATCTATTTGGAGGGGAAATCAGAACCCACTCTAAATACAAGCACTCTTTGATCTAGCAAGCCTCTCTCTAAGTATGCATTCTATAAATATATAAAGACACAAAGACGTATGTATATAAAAGGACATTCATTGCAGCATAAGACTGGAAACAATCTAACTGATTAGAATTAATAATATAAAATAGTTGGTTATTTTACAATTGAATACTACTGCAGCTTTAAGAGGAATGAACCAGCTCTAGATCTACTTATATGAACCAATATCCAAGATTCACCATGTAGAAAAAACCCAATGCTGCAGAATAATACAACTATTTTTGGAAAAAAAGGGGAAGGGATGGGTGTATGTAACTCATACACTCATATATGCTAGAGCAGTGGTTTTCAAAGAATAGACCTGGGTATAGCGGCAGTAGCAGCATCACTAGGGAACTTAATAGAAAAGCAAATTATTGGGCCCCATCCATATCTACTGAATATCGAAAACTCTGTGGGGGGAGTTCAGCAAAGTGTGTTTTAGTAAGACAGGTGATTCTGATACATGTCCAAGCTTGAGAAATACTGTGATAGAGTATCTTTAAGAATAGCCAGCTAAATGGTAAAAGGGAGGAGAAATAGGAGATGAGGGACAGGAGTGGAGGGGAGACTCTCTTTTTACTTTGGTATGTTGGGACTTTTTTTTTTTAATCATGCATATGTATCACCAATTTTGAATAAAATTTAAAAAGTTAAAAAGCCTTCCACTCTGATCCAAAATGAGTAATAAATGAGCTCAGTGCTTCTGAAAAAATGAGTTTGGTATATAGTACAATCCTTAAAGAGAATAAACCACCACCTATTTCAGTCCAAGATTTGATTACAGCATTATCTATAAATGATCTTGTGCAACTTGGCACAGCAGAGCCTAAGTCTTGTGATAATGAATTTGTTATTTATTGAACTGAAGTTTTAAAATGGAGGAAAACTTTCCAACTTTTCACTAGAATGAAGCAGATTACCATCATATAGAAAGTAACAGCAACTAAGAATCCGGAATAAAGACAAAGACAAAGAGAAAAATTGAACTTTTTTTTTAAAAAGCACAAAAATCCTACATACTAAAATTATACACATCAAGTATTGGTCCAATCTTATATCAATCTATTTACAATTAAACAGCACCATAGTTTTCTCACCTATGTTAGTTAAACATGCCCAGAGAATTGTTATTCAAAGTATATGTCCCTTTGCCCTTTAAAAGAAAAGAAAAGAAACTCTGAAGAGAGCTCAAACCATCAGCAAACTATAGACTATGGAGAGCATCACTAAATTTACTTAAGAAAAACAGGTGTGAACATTTTTGTTCCCCAGTTGACAAACTTTGAGAGATGTTGTTGTTCAATGTGACCCACAAATGAACGAAGAAATTTTTTGATGACAGGGGTATTAAACTGAAATAACCTCATACCTCCATCTCCAAATATAAAAATTCTCCTTTGGAATTAATGTTGCTGTCTTCTCTTGGATTCAGATTCCATCGTCAGCATATCTAAGTCAGATACAGCCACAATCTTAAAAATGATTGCATAAAAAAAGGAAGTAGTTAAAGCTCTTAGAAACAGGATATGTTACAGTTATAGATATGATATCCAATCAGGCTATAAGAATTTAATACCACTTTAAACATGACATTTAAACTAATTAGCAGTTTAATTTGCCATCAAAATTAATAATGATGCTTTATATCCACATAGCTATGGTAGTATGATATTTCCCAAGTGAGAACATAAGTGCCTTCTTGCCTTCACTCTTCCATCTCATGGATCGTCAGGGGGCACAAGGATCACGTGTTAGTTCCTGCTCACTTATGGAACCAACTTTTAAAGTCTCCAAATTAAATATAATCCTTGGCAGCTTTACTACAGTCATAGTTCAGAAGAATTAGGTTATTTCACAGGGTTTTTTAGTTCCCTAACCTCATTTGTGGATGGTTCTTAATTTACCTCTTTGTTAGGAAAGATGAGGGAGAACGGGTCATCTACCATGAGTAGTAGTAACAGTGAACTGGAAAGCACTAAGGCATAAAGCAATGTTTCATCATTTGGTCTCACTGCTGATGTTTGATGTCAGTAAACCTTTCACACTTGTAAATTATGAGCTTAAATGTTCTCTAAATGACCAAAATCAGGCACAATTCTCCCAGGCACAGATAGAAATGGGTTTTTCTTATACCCTTCCTGCAAATTGGGAAAGAAGAGATAAATACTTTATTATCCTGTAGTGGGAATAGCTGTACTAGATTCACTATGTTCCCTGACCCAGAACCTATGCATTTGGGGGCAGAGTTGATTAAGAAAACATCCAATCAGAGCAGAAAGATCAATGAAGGTATTATATAGTAGTGACCTTCTATCCTAACCCTGGATATGATAACAGCTTCGTTATATAGACATTTCAAAATACCTATGCAGCAAGAGGATAAGAGATGTTCCAACTGAGTATCAGTTGACACTCAAAGATCTGACTGCATTGACTAAATTATTGCCTAGTGTTCCAGAAGGGTGCCTGCCACCAACATGATGGAAGGCACCAGCGTGGAGTGTGAATGTAAATAAGGAGCTCAACCAATAGGGATGGGGAAAGCAACAGTGAAACACAATTTGCCAGTCTCTACTCCTTTATGGCTAAATATTGATTGGGCAAATAATTAAAATCAGAACAGAATCAAATCTTAAATATTGCTCTTAGAGTTTTCATTTAAAAAAAAAAAGCTTAAGTTTTGTAACTGCCACTGATGATTTCTGGAAATTGAACAATTTGATTTATTAAAAAAAATTTCTATATTCTAAAGGTTCCAGGTGCTGTTCATCATGGATGCAATGTTCCATTTACAGGTCCAAATCATTTAATTACTGCTATTATATAATTGCTAGGTGTTTTAATATAAATGATTATCTATTTCTTAACTGCCTCTCAAATTAGAAATTGTAATTACATGAGTCTCAAAGCCTGGCTCTTTGTGTTTTATTAATTATTTTTGTTGGTCTCCATCACAGATGGAATTTTTCACTGGTCATTCCTCAGAACTAAATCCATTCACAGGAAATTCAGAGCAGTGAAAATAAATTTCACGCCATAGTGTAGGAAATACCAATAATAAAAAGGAGCAGGAGGGGTCAGGACTAGCCAACAGGATCAGTTCAGTTATCAACTGGTGTTGGGTTTTGCAAAGGTTGGCTCACTATAACCTGTACAACATAGTCCTTTGGGATCTTCAGTTCTTCCAACTTCATTTTGTCGGTGAGAGGCCTACCAGAAAAAAACCAACGCTGACTACTTGGTTCCACTCCTTCTGCTGCATGTAAGCGCCTCTTCATGTGGTATACTGTGTCTGTACTGCGGACCACAAGTTTGATGTCTTTACCAGTGGAAAGGCGCAAACGGAGCTGACACTCATATCCAGAATTGGGAGGTGGCTCAGGAATATCCAGAGTCTCTATGTCACTCTTTTCTTCTATCATGTTGATTGGTGGTGCCAAACAATAGACTGGAAGCTGGTATCTGTTTCCCAGTTCATCATAGCACTCTGTAAGTGCACCTTCAGAAAGGAAAAGATTTAAGTAAAAGTTTAACTAAATGAATGCAAAATGCTTAAGCCACTCTTACTACCACGCCATTGCAGAAAAAATCTATCATGTGAGTATGCCAATCAATGATGGTCATCAAGGCCTAGGCCCAATTATTTGAGTGTTTATCTGATTTTAAATTAACCGATTCTGGCTTCTTACCCCTACCTCTTCTAAGTCATTTCATACCTAATTCACACTTTTATTCAAAGATAATCCAAAGAAGTAAAAGCTCTCAAAATTCAAATTTACAGATATATTAATGCTTAAATCAAACAAAGGGGGAAATTCCAACTGCATTGCCACATCTTTTTAAGATGCCACTGCTACCATGGGGGGGGAAAAGGCCAAAAAAAAAGGATTCCTAAACCTAATTCATCACAACGATGTGATAACTGGATGTCCTAGATTGAAGTACTCTGGCCAGGAGCTCTTAGTTCAAAAAGACCACAAAGTAGAGAAGCTATGACATTTTAATATTTTTGGAAAAGGTAATTTGTTTTTTATTTATTATGGAGTTTTCTGGTTTGTCTACTCTCTTGCTCAATTAACTTCTGCCTGAATTATAAATATGGTCTAGTTTTAAACAAAAAACTAAATAGGAGGAAAATCCAGAGCATGAAAAAATGATTCAATTTGATTTTAAAGTTAGGGTTTTATGGGTTATGCGCTCCCCAAATTAAATAAAAGTATCGATAAAAATAATTTTGTTTACAATGTAGTCCATTGTCAAATATTCCTCCAGAATTATATATTCCAAGCAGATTGGCTCCTCTGTATTTCAGACCCTTTAGAATAATATACTCCCAAGACTCTACTATTTAATGGCCCGAAATCCTTTTACTAAAGGCAAAACTACTCTTCTTGTAGTGCTCTCTATACCATTTTCTTTAGCATTTTTATAATAATCGCTAGAAAACAATTCTTTCATTCCACAAAGTCACTGCATAAGCATTTATTAAGAACAGAAAAGTAACTAGAGTTGGTAGAGCCAACAACAAGAAACTATAGAAATGGTGTGGTCTCAGTATGAGGGCATTCCAAGAAAGAGGAATGATATGGAAACAAGAATAAGTACAAGGTAAGCAGGGAATAGCAAGTAGCTTTGCTGAGGTAGAATGCAGAGTTAATGATTTCACATCACTAAACTGTAGCAACAGTGAAACACCTGGAGAATGGTTTAGGACTTTAGACTTAATACAAAAGGAAAGTACTAGAGCTAGCTAACACAGACATGAGACAGTCATTCAACAACTTCTGAGTACCTGCTATATGCCAAGCAATGGTCTAAGCACCAGAGTTAGGCTGGTGAACAAGATAAAGCCTGCAGATTATTTCTTACCATGAGGTAAAGTCTATTATACACACTTTACAGATGAGAAAATTAAAGCAAAGTGAAGTAACTTATCCAGGGTTAAATATGACAGTGTAAAAATAATTAAATTCCTGAAAAAGTATATATATAACATACAGCTAAGACTGCAGGGCTCAGTTGCCAAAGTTAAAGATACAGTTAATGGGAAGAATTATAAGAGCTTAGCAGGGAAAAAATAGGCGAAAGGCAAACAGAAGAAGGATGAAAAGCCAGAAATGAAATCACAAGGTATGAAAAGCTGATGGTGCCAAATACATTCCAACAACATATCTGCCAAGGATGTTAACCACAGGTCAAGAAGGAAACAGATGATGAGGCCCTGCAGTCAGACAAAAGGACATGGGGATCTAACAGGTCTCAGTGGTATGAGGCTGGCTTATTTAGTGGCAAATAGACATATTACTGTTTCTGTCTTATTGACATTTGAGAGGGATGTGAGAAATGAGGCAATGGTTAGAAGATGGAGAAGTTCACTTAAATAAATCCAACGTGTTTAAACAAGGTAAGGGATCACTCTAAAAGTTGATAATGTAGGGACTTTTATACCTTGCCAATATCACTTTTACCCATAGTTTGCATCTTTCAACGTATAAAAGGTTGTAATGACCACCCATCAGCCACTGAGGGTGCAGTTCATTCAGCAATTTTTGATTAGTTCTAAACAGGCTCCTAGCCAGGTGTGGTGGTTAGATTCAGTTGTCAACTTGGCCAGGTGAAGGCACCTAGTTCTGCTGTTCATGGTACATGAACCTCATCTGTTGCTCATTACATCTGCAGTCGGCTAGGAGGTGTACCTGCTGCAATGCAAGATGTTTGATTTAATTGGCTGGTGCTTAAATGAGAGAGCGCAATGTAGCACAGCCCAAGCAGCTCAGCATACATCATCTCAGCACTCACAGCTCAACCCAGGGCTTTGGAGGTACAAAAAGAAATAACCCCGGGGAAAGTTGTTGGAACCCAGAGGCCTGGAGAGAAGGCTGGCAGAGACCACCCTGTGCCTTCCCATGTAAGAAAGAACCTCAGTTGAAAGCTGCTTTTCCTCTGAAGAACTAATGAAATAAATCCCCTTTTATTAAAAGCTAATCCATCTCTGGTGTGTTGCATTCCAGTAGCTAGCAAACTAGAACACCAGGCTTGCTTACATTGCTAACCTAACATCCTCCGTGGAAGGATCCTCTCGCCTTTTTTTTCCTTCTTCTTCCTCTCAAAAACCCACTGTAAGCCTCTAGTCCTAGCATAGATAGATACCCACTAGGATAAATGATAGTGAGGGAGTCATTTCCCCAGGTCAGGAAGCCCTAAAAGCTTCCCATAGCAGGAAAAATGCTGCCAAGTCTCCACCTTCCGTTCTGATATCACACATAATTTCCTGAAGTTGTTTTTATCTTTTACTTAGATGACTGGACCAGACATTCTGTTTTTCCCTGGTCAAATGTTTTCTATGGCTGTTTTTAATTAGAAAAACTATAAACATAAAACTAAATTAGATGCCAAGTAATAAAAATGCCATTAAGTCTAACAGTACTATTCCTAGCAGTCTTTCTGGTTGAAAAGAGAAACATGATTTCAAACATCCAAAGGCCTCACTCCTTAACCCTCTCTGCTTTCACTCCCATAAGATTACCATGTGAGACTTGCTATATGAATAGGCTTATAAAAGTTAAAAAGACATTTAAAAAAATATCCTTAATATGTTCAAGGAGAAAAAGGAAAACACAGAGAAAGAACTAAAGGATATCAGGAAAACAATGAATGGACAATATGAGTATCTCGATTAAGAGACAGAAACTTTAATAAACAACCAAACTGAAATCCTGGAATGAAGACCACGATAACCGAAATGAAAAATTCCCTAAGAGGTGTCAGCAGCAGACTGGATCTAGCAGAAAGAATCAGTAACTTAAAGACAAGGCAATTGAAATAATTCAGGCTGAGGAACAGGAAGAAAAGAGAAAAACAGTGTGTTGTATACAAAGGAGTCCTAAGATTAAGTGCTGATTTCTCATCAAAAAACCATGGAAGCAAGAAGGAAGTGGGAAGAAATATTAAGATGTTGAAAGAAAATTGCCAACCAACAAATTTGTATCTGGCAACACTGTCTTTCAAAAATGAAAGAGAGATTAAGACATTCCCAGAAAAACAAAAGTTTAGGGAGTTCACCAACAAAAGGCCTGGCCAACAACCAATGCTAAACCAGTTTTTTAGGACGGAAAGGAAAGGACACCAGAGAGTGGATTGGAGTGGCATGAAGAAACAACCTCTGGTAAAGGTTACCATATACATAATTACAAATGCCAGTACTAACATATTATAATTTTTAGTATGTAACGCCACTTTTTACTTCGTAAGGTTCTAAAATGCAAATGCCCAGAAAGTTATGATATAGTTTCAGACATATAATGAATAAAGACATAACAAAAAGTTATAGTAATAACTACAACAAAAAACTGAGGTGACAGAGTGGTATAGGAACAATGGATATGTATACTATTGAAATTAAGTTGGTACCAAATCAAATGTGATTATTTCAGATTTAGGATGTTAAATTTTAGCTCCACGGTAACCACGAAGAAAATACATACAGCAAGAAATGAGAAGGGACTGGTACAAAACAAAAAATTAAATAACTATGTAAGTAAGCACTAACGGAAGAATTGAGGACTTACAAGGTATGGCTTATGAAGATCGAACAGCAAAATGGCAGAAGAAAGTAATAAACTATCAATGTTACTTCAAATATAAGTGGATTAAACTCTCCAGTCAAAATATGAAATGGACAAATTTCTAGAAACACACAAACTGCCTACACTGACTCAAGAGACAGAAGATCTCAACAGACCAACAACAAGCAGAGATTGAATCAGTCATTAAAAAGCTCCCAACAAAGAAAAGCCCAGAAATCTCTGCAGCTGAGTTTTATCAATCATTCCAAGAAGGATTAACCACCAATCTTCTTCAATTCTTGCAAAAATTTGAAGAGAAGGGATCATGATGTTCTGAAGAGGACTACATCACCCTAATACCAAAGACAAATAAAGATACTACAAGAAAAGAAAATTACAGATCAATATCTCTTATGGATATACATGTAAAAATCCCCAACAAAATACTAGTAAACCAAATGTAACAACACATCAACATAATTATACACCATGATCAAATGTCATTTATCCCAGATATGCAAGGGTGGTTCAAGATGAATCAAATAATGTAAAGATTATAGTAATAGAATGAAGGGGGGAAAAACACATGATCATCTCAAATGATGCAAAACAGACACTTGACAAAATCCACAATGACTTCTTGATAAAAACACTTAGGAAACCAGAAACAGAAGGAAACTTGCTCAACATGATAATGGGCATGTATGAAAAACCCACAGCTAACATCAAACTCAATGGTGAAAGATTGAAAGCTTTCCCCCTAAGATAAAGGAAGAAGACAAGGATACTCACTGTCATGACTATTATTCAACACTAGACTGGAAGTTCTAGACAGAACAAATTGGAAAGGAAGACTTGAAACTTTCCCTATTTGCAGATAACATGATCTTATAATTAGAAAATCCTGAAAACTCCACAACAAAGCTCCTAGAGAGCTAATAAATGAATTTAGCAAAGTGGTGGGATAAAAGATTAATAGGCAAAAATCAGAAGTGTTTTATACACTAGTAATGAACAGTCTAATCAAGATTGTTTTAGTCACTAAAAGAATCAAATCTCCAGGAATAAATCTAACCAAAGACGTAAGCAACTTGTATGCAGAAAACTATAAGACATTGCTAAAGAAGTCAAAGACCTAAATAAATGGAAGGACATGCTGTGTTCATGGTTTGTAAGACTAAATATTGTTAAGATGTCAATTCCACTCAAAACAATTTACATAGTCAACACAATCACAACCAAAATTCTAACAGCCTTTTTTGAAGAAATGGAAAAGCCAATCATGAAATTTATATGGAAGGGTAAGGAGTATCAAATAGCTGAAATCACCTTGAAAAAGAAAGAAGAATGAGGTTAGAGGACTCACATTTGCCAGTGTTAAAACTTATTATAAAGCAACAAAAATCAAAGTAGCACAGTACTAGCACAAGGACAGACATACAGAGCAATGAAATAGAATTGAGAGTTTAGAAATAAGCCCTCACATCTATGGCCAACTGATTTTTGACTAGAGTGCCAAGTCCACTCAACAGGGAAAGAACAGTCTTTTCAACAAACAGTACTGGGAAAACTGGATATACATATGGAAAAGAATCAAGGTGGACTCCCACCACACACCATATACAAAAAGCAACTCAAAATAGATCAAAGGCATAAATATAAGAACAATGACTATAAAACTCCTAGAATAAAACATAAAGGAGTATCTTCCAAATTTTGCATTAGGCTTGGTTGCTTAGAATTTATACCAAAAGCAGAAGGAACAAAAGATAAAATAAACAAATGGGGCCTCATCAAATTAAACTTTTGTGCAAAAGGTTTATGCTGGTTTGAAAGGATTTATGTACCCTAGAAAAACCATGTTTTAATCCTAATCAGTCTTGTGGGAGCAACAGTTTCTTCTAATCCCTATTCAGTACTACAGGTTGGAAACTTCATTAGGTTATCTCCATGGAGATGTGACTCAACTGTGGGTATTAAACTTGATTAGATGGAGATGTGTCTCCACCCATTCTATGTGGGTCTTGATTGGTTTATTGGAATTCTATAAAATAGAGAATGATGGGAGAATGAGAAGATTCTGAGAGAGCAGAGAACGCTGCAGAACCACAAAGCAGAGAGTTCACCAGCCAGCAACTTTTGGAGATGAAAAGGGAAATGCCTCCTGGGGAGCTTCATGAAACAAGAAGCCAGAAGAGAAGGCCAGCAGACCTTGCCGTGTGCCCTTCCAGCCGAGAGAGAATCCCTAAATATCATCGGCCTTCTTGAACATAGATATTTTTCCCTGGATGCCTGTGATTGGACATTTCTATAGACTTGTTTTATTTGGGACATTTTCTCAGCCTTAAAACCATAAACAAGCAACTAGCAACTTATATTCCTCTTTTTTCATTTCTGGTATATTGCATTCTGGCAGCTAGCAAACAAAAACTGGGTTTTTCCCCATATAAATGGCCATAACACAATGAGATACCATTTTACACCTACTAAAATGGCTACTATTAAGAAAAAGACAGAAAATAGCAAGTGTTGGATATGGAAAAATAGGAAAGCTCATTTATCTTTGGGGACATGTAAATGGTACAGCTGCTATGGAAGACAGTTTGGTAGTTCCTTAAAAAGTACAGAATTACCATATAACCCAGCAATCTCATTTATAGACATATACCCACAAGAATTGAAAGCAGGGACTCAAACAGTTATTTTCAAACAAATGTGCAGAGTGGCATTATTCACAATTGCTAACAGATGGAAGCAACTCAAGTGTCCACCAACCAATGAGTGGATAAATAATATGAGGTATATACACACACCCAATGGAATATTATTGAGCCATGAAAAGGAATGAAGTTCTGATACATGCAACAACATGGAGGAATCTTGAAGACTTCACACTAAGTAATATAAACCAGACACAAAAGGACAAATAATGTATGATCTCACTTATATGAGATACTTAGAATCAGCAAATTTATAGTCAGAAACCTAGAATTTTAGCAGGTACCAAGGGATGGCTGTGGTGTCGGGGTAAGGAATGCAGAATTAATGCTTCATTAGTGAAGAATTTTTATCTTGGATGATGGAAAGGGTTTCATAATGCATGGTGGTGATGGCAGCATAACATTATTAAAATGACTGAGAATACTAAATTATATACTTGAATGTGGTTAAAAGGGGAAAGTTTAAGTTATACATATATTACCAGAAAAAAAAAAACCATTTGACTATACAACCCAAACAGTGAACCCTAATGTAAACTATGGACTATAATTAATAGTACAGTTATAATAATATTCTTTCATCAATTTTAACCAAAATACCACACCAATGCAAAATGTTAATGTGCTAGTTTGAAAGTGTTGTGTACCCCAGAAGAGCCACATCCTTTAATCCTCAGTCAATATTGTAGAGTGGAAAACTTTGATTAGATTGTTTCCATGGAGACTGACCCACTCAATTATGGGTGTGACCTTTTGATTAGGTGGAGATGTGACTCTGACCACTCAAGATGGGTCTGATTAGTTTACTGGAGTCCTTTAAAAGGGGAAATATTCTGGAGAAAACAGTTGCTTCAGACTGACAGAGAAAACAGGTGCCTAGAAATGGATGTCTGGAGATACAGAGCTCTGCAGATGTTGCCATGTGCCTTTCCACAAGATGCTAAGCAAGCCAGAACCCAGAGTTGTTTCCTGAAGGAGCTAAATGAAGGTCTACGGATGCTTAGAGAAGAAACCACTGGTGTCAAAAGTTGGAAGCAATGGGACTGGGAAGAAACAAGGACCAGCAGATATTGGCCATGTGCCTTCCCATGTGATAGACACTGACCTTCCTTGAGTCAAGGTATCTTTCTCTGAATGCCTTAGTGTGGACATTTTTATGTCCTTAGAATTTTTAAACTTATAACTTAATAGATTCCCTTTTTAAAGGTCATTCCATTTCTGTTATATAGCATTCCAGCAGCATTTAACAAACTAAAACAGTTAATAATAGTACAGTTATTTGGGAACTCTGGACTTTCTGTATTTTTTTCTGTAAATCTACAACTTCCCTAATAAAAAGAAAGTATTAAAAAAAAAAAAGAAAGATAATAATACAAGGGAATTTAGATGATTATCTATGGTCTAAAGAGACTACAGAAAAATACTAATTTTAAAAACTGGAGAAAAATAAATTTATAAACACAGCAACCAAAAGAAAAATATAGATACAAAATTAACACCTATACCTCAGTAGATCATGAAACTTTTTAATATGTGTTTCTAATAAAGAAGGAGACCAAATAGGAGTATGTGTGGGCATCCAGAATATCCCTGGAAATATCCAAAGCTTAAGGAGATCAGTAGTCATATTTTTAAGCAAAAAAAAAAAGAGGTATCTCATAATGTTCAGGACTACCACATAGAAAATAATTCAATAGTAGAATTCTCGACTACCATACAGGAGACCCGGGTTTTATTTCCAGTCCCTGCACTTCCCAAACAAAGAAACCAATAAAACAAACAAAAAAATTCAACAAAATGTTGCTGCAATAACGGGATACTCACAAAGAAAAAGAATGAAATGTGACCCCACCATACAGCATACAAAACAAAACAAACAAAAAACTGTCCTTAAAACACATGAGATGCAATGGACAGCAATGGATGAGACCACTGGATGGAAAACTGACAGGATGTTAAAGAGGAGCAAGAGGGCCTTTGTCACCTAGACCCACTGAGCATTTGCCAACAGTGGGGCTGGACAGGAGGCCACAAGAAACACATAGTTCTGCCCATGTAATGTCTGGTAAAAAAAAGAAAAATATATATATATACATGATAAATAATATGGGGAGATAAAGGATAAAAATTGGGTAGATTGAAATACTGTGGGTCAATGAGTGGGAGGGATAATAGGTATAAGATGTATGAATTCATTTTTTTTTCTTTTTATTTCTTCTTCTAGAGTGATGCAAATGTTCTTAAAATGATTGTGGTAAATAACACATAACTATGTGATGGTACTATGAGCCAGTGATTATATAACGTGGTTGGACTGTACATGTGTGGCTATTTCTCAATAAAAACACTTTTAAAAAGAAAAAAAAAAAAAACACGTGAGAAGGTCAAACTATGGTCGATACATACAACGGAATATTGCGCAGCTTCAAGAAGGAATGAAGTCATGAGGCATGCAATCTGGTAAATGAACCTTGAGGACATTATATTAAATGAAATAAGCCATAAACAAAAGGACAAAAATTGTAAGGGCTTACTAATATAAACGAATTATAATGAGCAAATACTGAGAATTGAAATTGACAGCATATGTTATCAGGAGATAAAACGGGGGCACAGATTGGGCAATTGATGATTAAGGAGTATAGAATGTTCAATAAGGCTTATTCCAAAGGTTCCTAGATTGTAAACTCTTACAGCAGTCACATCTATTCCTGCATTTTAACTCTTATTTCTAAACTCTGAGATGCTGAGCTCTTTCTGTATAATCTAGTAGTTCCTTGGAACTTTGGGTATCTGTGTGACATCTGAGACTCAGAATTAGACTTCTGCAGCTCTGAAAGTCAGCATTACTCCATACAGCAACTGTTAAAGAAGCTTAAAATGAGATCAGACTTCAGCTAGAAATATAAATGAAATTGACTTGGGAAGGACTAACATAAATCAGAATACGGGGTGATGGATGATACTGACTATAGTTTAAAACTTTAACTTCTATGTGAGACCAAAGGAAGAGATGTTTACTTGATATAAAATTTATATATTCTGTAGCACAGTACTTAATTTAACCTGTATTGTCAGTTTTACATGCAACCTAGAATAAGGGATGAGATCTTGTTATTTTGTACAGGTTAATGTAATACTCCGATACATCCCAGACTGTTTTGTCCAGAAAATAAAAAAGTATTTTGCAAAGGCCCCTGGAGGAACTGGGGAAAAATGTGGAAATATTAAACTTCTCCATCTCAGGAATTTCTGATATTTTTGCAAGCATTAAGGACTATCAATTTAATAAGTCAAGCACTTTATCTAGGGGCTTGCCCTTACGAAAGTGATTCCTGCAAAGGAGAAGCTAAGCCCAGTGTGCCAGTTTGAAGCTATTATAAAACCCAGAAAAGCCATGTCCTCTAATCTTCACTCAGTATTGCTGGATGGGATCTTTTTTACTGTTTCCATGGAGATGTGACTCACCCAATTGTGGGTGGTAACTTTTGATTAGATGGTTTCCATGCAGATGTGTCTCCACTCATTCAAGGTGGAGTTGCTTACTGGAGCCCTTTAAGAGTGAACCACTTTGGAAAAATCTTTAGAGTCAACAGAGCCAATTAGCTGGAGATCTTTGGAAATGCAGCAGGAGAATACCCCTAGGGGATCCTTATGAAATGAGAAACCAGGAGAGAAAGCTAGCAGATGTCACCATGTGCCTTTCCAGCTGACAGAGGTGTTCTGGACCCATTGCCCTTTCTTAAATCAAGGTTATCTTTCCCTGGATGCCTTAGTTTGGACATTTTCACAGCCTTAGAACCATAAACTTTCAACCTAATAAATTCCTGTTTTTAAAAGCTGTTCTATTTCTGGTTTATCACAATCTGGCAGCTTTTGCAAATAAAACACCCACTTAAATTATGCTGAAGAGTCACCCCCAGAGAACTTCTTTTGTTGCTCAGATAGAACCTCTTCCTCTCTCAGCCAACTGCAAATAAATTCACTACTATCCCCTGATGTGGGACATGACTTCCAGGGGTGTAAGTCTCCCTGGAAATGTGAGACATGACTCCCTGAGATGAGCCGAAACCTGGAATCACGGGATTGAGAATGCCTTCTTGACCAAAAGAGGAAAAAGAAATTAAACAAAACAAATTTCAGTGACTAAGAGATTTCAAATAAGGTTAAGAGGCCATTCCGGAGGTTATTCTTATGCATTACATACATATTCTTTTTTATTTTTTAGTGCATTAGAATAGCTAGAAGGAAATATCTGAAACTTCTGAACAGTAAATTCAGTAGCCTTGATTCCTGAAGACAACTGTATAACTATTTGGCTTTTATAGTGTGACCTTGTGACTGACATTCCTTTTGTCCAGTGTATTGGCAGATGAATAATAAAACAAAGATAATAAATAAGTAAAGGGGGGGATAAGGGTTATGGGATGGTTTTGTGTGTTCTTTTTTATTTTTACTTATTTATTTTTCTTGAAGTAATGACAATGTTCTAAAATTGACCGTGGTATTGAAGGCACAACTATATGATGATACTGTGAGCTACTGATTGTATACTTTGGATGAATTATTTGATGTGTGAATATATCTCAATAAAATTCCATTAAAAACAAAACAAAACATGTGAGGCTCCTAAGTTTAGGCTTGCTCATTTATGCTAAAAATAGCCTTGATGAGAAAGTATAATTATCAAAGGAGCATCTACTGACTCTCCATGGCTTCTAAGATCTAAATTGAGACTACCCTCTGGTGCCGTAGGCAATCAAGATACAGAAGCTCCAATAGAGTAGCTGGGGAAAAAGATGGAGAACTAGGTTACGTGGAAACTAGAAAACACAAGGTGTTCAAGTGTTCCCTCTCCTAGATTAATAATTATTAAAATAATAAAAAATATATAAGCATACAACATTAACCTGTTGGCCAGCTGAAAGATAAATAAAAAGAAGCAAAGAAGAATGCTACTCCCAGCTACGTTTTTTGCAAAAGTTAGGGTAACATATAGCAAGAAAAATAAAAGCTTTCCTTTTGGTTTCTTACTATTAGAAACAAGCCAAGTGTGCTCCTTTTGTCTTTGAGGAACATTAAACCTACCATGTGGTAAAGTTATGTTTGCACCATCAATGATTGCTTGTGCCAGTTCGTGATCATTGCTCTCAAAAGCATGTGCTGCAGCCTTCAAGGCATCCCAAATCTCTTTGCGACCTTCAAAAGCTGGTGCGGTATCCCAAAATTCATCTCTCTTGCTGCGTAGTTGCCCATCTGTCATGGGATAATCGCTTTTCCATTTTGGCTTCTCCTTTTTCAAAGGCTGATTACGACCTAAAGCAACTGAAAAAGAAAAATAAAAGACATTAATACCAAAATTCACAAAAGATGTACCAAAAATGATCAGGTCATCTCTCTTTTGATTCTTCCATCAAAATTATGGCTAGGTGTTTGCCCATTAGCTAATTTGTTAATTCTGAAACTTCCCTATTTTAAACTACAAGAACAAATAGAAACATAAGAAGGCTCTATTAAAACTTCCCATGACAAGTTAGTAGCTTTTGTCCACTTAGTATGTCCTGTCCCAAGTATGGTTAAAGAAATGACCTAGAGAAAACAGTAATCAGAGTGTTTCATGAGACTATAATGACAAGATATAAAAAATAGTGAAGAGATGCCAAAAATCAGGTAAGATATGTAGGAAAAATCAAGTGGCAATGGCAGTTTGACTCTCAGGACTTTTAGGCAGAAGATGACATGAAATGTAGTAATTTGACTCTCAGGACTTATGGGCATATGAAGCCATGAAATAGGAAATGAGAAATCCCTACAAGGCAAAGGCTGCTTTGTGGTGTGCATAAGAAGAAAAGCCTAACCATCAATCCATGATTCCTCTAGCGTTCCCCTCTAGAGGACTGTAAAAGCCTTTCTCTGAAACTCAAGCAGACACTAATTTAAAAGGTGAGGGTGGGGGATAGAGATGGATAGAATCAGTGTTTCACTCTTTGAAGGAACCAGGATGATCTTTTTTTCTTTTCTTTTCTTTTTTTTTGCATGAGCAGGTACCAGGAATCAAACCGGTCTCCAGCATGGCAGGCCTGCTGAGCCACTGTGGCTTGCCCTGATCTTTTTTAATCAAAAAGCAGAACTTCAATACCCTACTTTAGTTTAAATCCAAGAGAGCAAGAGTACACTCCTTTTTGCCCTAAGTGATAGCATCTCTATTATTGAGTGTTACATAGTAGTAGTGTTAGAACAATTCTGATTCAGCTTCTTTGTACTCAGATACTTGCCTGGCATATGATTATTGTCATGGGTCATGTTGACATAGAGCATTCATTCTTATCTATGGATCTGTAGAGTTGCATGGAGCCATAGATAAGAAATAGTTTGATAGATGGGAGAATATGTAAAAAGAAAATTGAAGCTTGATGAAAAGAAAAGAGTACTGGGTAAGAGTAGGTGGAAAATAAATGACAGAAAGGTGGGAAGGAGAGAAGGTGTACGTCAAATTTAATGTTCTATATTTAATTGCAGGAAAAAATGCTAATTTAAGAGAAATTACTCTCAAATGGTTCTCAAGGACTTATGAAATTAACCACTGCGTCACTGATCCAAAACCAAATAAAGTAAGGGCTATGCATAACAGCTAAGGCAGTCTGCAGGCAATTTCTATACCCTATGCCAGGTTATATCCCCATATGACAGGACCAAACAATACAGCAAAGTGTATTTGGTTCAACATTTAGATTAAACCATACTCTTCCTCACTCTGATCACTCTATTTTAATGGCAGCAGACAGCGAGTCTCTTCATTTCTCTTCTCTTCAGGGTAGCACCCCACCCCACCATCAGCTGTTTTCCTCTTCAAGTACTCTATGTTTTGACTCTGCTATTCTTGACCCTCTAACTTATCCTAGTGAAATCCAAACCAGTTAGATTCTAAAAGGGTATGGACAGCACAGCACAGTAGAAAACACTCTATTTAGTAACAGAGCTGGAAATACACACCTTTTTAATCAACAAATATTTACTGAGTGTCTACAAAGGGTAACTATCACAGATATGCTCATCAGGCTTGATCCAAACATGAGACACAATCTATACTAATGACTTTTGTTTGTGTCTGTTAAATAAATACCCAAAAAACTGAAGTATATGAAATGAGAAACATTTAAACATTTTAACAAAAATATATAGACTAAGACTTTTAATAATTTCTGAACAGAAACTTCCTTAGAATTTAGTTTTAATAAATTAATAGATAAATAGAAATTAAGCCTGTTCCTTAATTTAAAAAGGAATTGCCTTATGACTGCCATTTTCTTCCTACACATTTATATTTCTAGGAATTTGCTCACTAAATCTTGTTTTGATTTCAGGTGGTATCACAACTGCATTTCTGAAAATGCTTGGGCACAAAACACAGCTCAGCAGCTGTGTTTACACCAAGTCAACCATTTTCAATTTGAAGAAATAAGAAGTGAAACACATATACAAAACTGGATTACATTTCATCCTCATGAATTTTCAGATTTATCTATTCATGTCATCTTCTGCCTCTTGCTACCAAGGGAGAGATGTTCAGTATCGTTCACAGTATCTGAGACTAAGTACTATGCTCCAACTATGAAAGAACTTAAAGACAAGAAACATCCCTCCCTTATTCCCCAATCTGTTTCTAAAATGTTTTAATTACAAGAAACAAATAATCTTCAGTTTTCTTCCATGGATTAACATAAAAGAAACAAACGGTAATAAAGCAATCTAATTTTTAAAAAATAAAGCAATTTATGTAATTTCAGAAAATAAGTTCACTGCACAGTTCTTAGGTTGTCCAGGAGTTGATACCCTCTTTTCCTGTTTACTACTTTTTCAAAAACTTTTCCCAGACTTACCTGTTCTCAAAAGCCTCTTAATCATATTCATCTACTCTTTATCTTATCTTTCCTTGTAACCTATTAACGCTTCTTCCCACACTGTGACAAATAAAGAGTTCCAAAACCTGAAAATCTAAGTAAGGCTTGCTATTCAGATCTGAATAGCAGATAACCTTAACTATTTTTAATCCATAATTAAATGCATTTTACCAAAAGCTCATTTTGATATTTTACCGATAAGAAACAATGATCTACAAAAATGAAATATGACTGTAACTGCCTGCTTTTGGTTCCTCTTTGAAAACTCTGATTTAACGCAGGGACACTTCAACTAAAGAGAGTTATGAATGAAGATGTTTGCATTGTCAAAAAAAAAAAGAAAGAAAGGAGAGGTGCATAATGCATATATCAAGTAAATATCAACATATGACTTAGTCAATAAAAGCTTTAACAGATTGAACACTGGAAGCATCAGCTTCCTTAATATAACAGCCTGAGGAAAAAACTGAATATTTAAAGAGATCACGATCAAAGACGAAATATCATTTCAAAGACCTCTGGAGAGACCAAAGCAGCAAGTTACAACTGGGATAATGCTCTTTTAATTAGATTGATTACAGAGTCTTGAGATCATGAAAATGGAGGGAAATTTTTTGTCACTCAACAGTTAAGAATAGATCATTAAGAACCCTTCCATAACGGATTGTACTAACCAAAAAGCATACTCACAAAATATTTTATTCTCACAAAATACAGAATGTACTTTATACACACATACATATGTACATATGTTGAAGCAACTGAAGCAACTAACTGCCAAGTAAAAGCATATATGGCAATTAAAATATCTAAAATAAGAACATCAACATGCCAATAGGTCAATACTTTACCCATATCTTCTTTACTGTCTGAGTATTTAGAGATGAAAGAAACCCTAGATTGTGCAATCCAGCCTTGTTATTTGACAGATGGGAAACTAAGACCAAAAGAGGAAAAATAAGTTGCTCAATATGAAAAAAAAGCCAATACTAGCACTAAGATGCCTAGATTCAAAGTCCAGAAGTCTGTTTCTATTATACGATTCCAAGTCTTACCTGGACTAAGAAAAATGTTGTATTTTACATACCAAATCAAATACAAAGATTCACAATGAAACAGTTGTGTTCAGCTGTTTTCTAGTAGTATCAATACCATCTTTCTTGGGCTTCATTATGGTCAATGGATATTTAGTCTACAACTGAACAAAAGAAAAGCAAACAGAGCAGTGCCAGCTCCTGAGCCCAACTCAAACCACTGTTAAATCATTTCTTTGAAAGTATCATGTTTATCAAAAAAAAGAAGCATGCTACAAGGAGAAAGAGATTTGGTTTTCTAGTCTATCAACTTCAACTTATCACTACTTATCTATAATGCATAAGGCACAAAAGATCATATGTATCTACGTAGGTAAGTTACACATCCCATTTTAATGCTATTATTTTATAATAAATAAAATGAGAACTTTTACTATGCTCATATCCTAAAGCTTAAGTTAATCAATTAAATCATAATTTTATAGATACATATAAAATTCCTAATGTTGTCCAAGATTTGATAATTCAGAAAAAAAACCAAATCAACAAAATGACCTCATAACTGCCTCCTTCAATGTACAAGAAGTCCACTTACCAATGACTTCAACATACAAACAGGCAACAGGAAAACCTATTTGCAACATAATGGGTGACTCTTATTAAAAGTGCTATAAAAGCACACAATTAAATCCCACTTCAAAAAAAACCAAAATTTTATTGAGAAGGATAGAATAATGTAAAATTGAGACTATGAATATGTGTACTTAACAACAGATCACTTCAACTTTTAAGAACTACATTCAACTCTCAGAGGACTCATTCTACTGGGTGGAGGTGATGGCATTACTGAGTATCACATTCTGTGGAATGCAGGAACCTTTTCTTTAATTCATGGATAGAGCTGAAGGGTACAAGTCAAGATCTATCTATCTCCACTACTATTTATACTGTACTGAAGGTGTTAGCCTGAACAATCAGACATTACAAAACAATGAGAAGTGTAAGAACCAGAAAGGAGGGAGTTAAGCTATTTCTAACTGTAAGAAAATCAATGTGAAAATTAAGTAAGAAAAATCAAATAGCAGCAAGATATAAAATATAAGCCTCCTTATATACATAAAATAACCAGCTAGAAGACATAATGGATGACAAGGTCCCATTTACAATGGCAACAGAAGAGAGAAAATACTTGGAAGAAACCTAAGAAATATGCAACACATATATTAGGAAAATATTCTAAAACTCCTGAAAGACAAAAGGAGACTTGGATAAAATGAAGGTATCTCTTGTTCTTGGACTGGATGATTTAATATCATAAAGATTTCTATCCACCCCATGTCATTATCTACAACTAACTTGATCCAAGTAAAATTTTAAAATATTTCCTGAAGTCAAATGACTAGATTACAAAATTCATATAGAAAAACAAAGAAGCAAGAGTAATTAAGAAAACCAGCTTGGCACAAGGCTGCCCAAACTCCCAGTGTGGATCCCTGGTCCCAGTTCTAGAGGGACTGGAGTAAGTCAGCACATACTGGGACCAGGTATGTATAGAACAATCAGTCAGGTAATGGCCCAAGGAACCTGCACCTGTATGTAGAAGGCAGTACACAGAATTCTCCTACAGAATACAGTCAATTGGCTGCCTAGGGCAAGGGATTGCTGGCTGGGGAACATATAGAGCAGTAGCCAGGACTGTGAGGAAACTATTTCCTAGGGAAGAGGAACCATTTGTAGCTATGTAAATGGGTGAATTCCATTGGCCACATGCATATGAACGAGGCCAGATTCACACACAGAAAGGATCAGGGAAGCCTCTATGCTTTGGCCTGGAGCTGTTCTATAAGCTCTTTATATGGTAAGTCCTAAAGGACAGCACTTGTGAGGCTAATCTGCAAAGACTGGGAAAGGTGTTTTCTTTTTGTTCCTTCTTTTATTTTTTTGTTAGCTCTTGGCATTCAAGGAAACTTCAGTCATGACACTGGCCACATATAACTTTAAGATGCATCAGAGTCTAAATTCTAACAATCACACATTAAAATATCAAAACATCCATGTTTTGGCAAAAGAGCACAAAACATACAAAGAAACTGTAAGTGATAGCTCAGACAAAAAATTAAAGCATCAGAAAATATGAACAAAGAAGTAAAGGAAATCAAGAAAACCACAGATGAACATAAAGAGAAAAGCAACAGAGAGATGGAAATTATGAAAAGGAACCAAACAGTGCTGCTGAAGACCACAATAATGCAATTAAAAATTCCCTAGAAGTGTTCAATAGCAGATTGGAACTCGCAGAAGAATCAGTAAACCTGAACATAAGACAACTGAAATCATCCAGTCTGAGTAACAGAATGTGGAAAGAATAAAATGTGAACAGAGCCTATGGAACCTGTGAGACACCATCAAGTATACCAATACAACAGCACCGTGGAAGTTCTAGAAAAAGAAGAGAGAGAGAGAAATGAGCAGAGAGAATATTGAAATAATAGTTGAAAACTTTCTAAACTTAACTCAAGATATGAATAAACATATTCAAGATGTTCAACAAATCCCAAACAAGATAAACCCAATTGGAACCATAGTGCACCATGTTATAATCAAACTGTCAACTACCAAAGGTAAGGAGAGAATTCTGAAAGCTGCAATAAAGAAGCAATTTATCACATACAAAAATGCCTCAATAAGAGTAAGGGCACATTTCTCATTGGAAACCATGAAGGCAAGAAGGTAGTAGGAAGACTATTATTAAATTGTTGAAAGCAAAAGAAGGCCAAGAATTCTTTTTTTTTTTTTTAAACTTTTTATTCATTAACCAAGAATTCTTTTTAACCAAGAATTCTATACATGGCAACGTATTTCAAAAATGAGGGAGGGATTAAGACATTCGCAGAAAACAAAAGCTGAGAGACTTCATCGCCACTAGACTGGCCCTACAAGAAATTCTAAAGGGAGTTCTGCAGGTTGAAAGAAAAGGACATGACAAGTGACTCAAGTCACATGAAGAAATAAAGATCTATGGTAAAGACAATGGCATGGGTAAATATAAACACCAGTATTAGCGTAATACCACTTTTTACTTCTTACAGATTCTAAAATGCAAACACCTAAAAAGTCATGATAAATCTATGGTTTGGGACACAATGCATAAAGATATAATTTGTAATGAGTATGAAAAAATGTGGGACTGGGGCTGCAGAGGGGTATAGAATAAAGTATGTGTATGCTTCTGAAGTTGCTGGTTTCAAAGCAAGTGATATTCTGTAGATTTAAGATATGAAATTTGAGCCCCATGGTAACCACAAAGAAAGTATCAGAGGACATGCAAGATCATAGAGACAGAAGGTAGAGTACAGGTTACCAGGGGTGTGGTGCAGGGGCAATGGGGAGTTAATGCAAAATGATCCAGTTTTGGTTATCCAGGTAACTTTGGAATTGGGGTGGATTAGTTCTGGGCTGACCCAAGGTCTTTCATTAATAAACATTAGGGGCTGTTTTTAGTGATTATAAGACACCAAAGTTGAAAAACCAGATAAAATGGGTACAAGTGAGGGTTAGTCACAAGGTTTTTAAAAATTACAAGGGTACAAGATAAACTAAATGGACCCACCTGACATGCACAACAACTTAGATTTTAACCTATAAGTGACTTGTACTGCATTGTAATACTAATTGTCATGCCCATCAATATATTACAGCTGCCATTTTCTCACATATGTTCTGTGACTAAGCCTGTAATCAATCTACACATGTTCAATAATTAGATCACTTCTAATTATATCATCTGGGGCCATTGTGCTTATTATCCTAAAACCTGCCCATCTTTTTTTTTTTTTTTTTTTTTTTGGCATGGGCAGGCTCTGAGAATCAAACCCAGGTCTCCAGCATGGCAGGTGAGAATTCTGCCACTGACCCACTGTTGTACCACCCTACCCATCTTTTAGTATTATAAAACTATCAGAATTACTGCAGTTTGGTGAGACAAATTTTGGGGCCGATACGCTACCTGATCTCCTTTTCACAACCAAGCAATAAGCTCTTTCTCTCGTTGAAACCCTGGTGTCTCAGGAATTGGTCACCGAGCATCACCTTTGTCTGGTAAAAATTTGGAAACTCCCAGAGGAGATGCTACCCAAGGCTCTGGAGCCCTTGCAGGAAAGGGAAGTGCGGTAACAGAGCCTTTCGCGGCCACTGGACTTTAGTCTGTTTCCCTGTTCTGTGGCACTGCAGACCCTTTTGGCATCTTAAAGAGCTTCAAAAAGAGAAACCATTTCCAGTTCCAAGTCCAAACATTTGAATGGGTGAGTGGGTCATCAGTATAAAAATGGAGCAAGAGATTAAAAAAAAAAAGATTAAAAAATAAAAAAATAAAATGGATCAAGAAGTTCGGTGGTTAGAATCACCTAGACCTAGGCTTGAAGGCCTGGGTCTTGCTTCCAGACAGATCTCTCCTTGCTCTGATCTCTACTCGACATCTTTCTGGCTTTCTGGATACGATTCTGTACAGGTTTTGAGGCCATGACCTGCCTTTGTCTGTTGACTATACCCATGGAAAATAAGTAATCCAACAGTTAACTGGTATTCAATGAGATTAAGTATGCCTGTTTAACTGTCAACTGGTGTGTTATGTAGGTATATTTAGGGTTTAATAGTCGTTTAATTGTTAACTGGTGTGTAACATATAAGAAGTGTTTATGCCGATTTGTTAATTGGTGTGTGTGGTCTAGTTATTAATGGGTGTGTTATTTAAACACAGTAAGTGTTAATGTCTTAAAGTTTGTTAGTAATTGCTTACTGCATTTTTATTGGTCAAGTGTTTCTAACTGGTTACTGATTATAGAAGTTCTTTAAAATTGGAACCTCTGGGCTATACTGAAAAATTGGAAAGATTTTACTTTTGAATTTATGAAAAAAGGGTTATTTCTGCAACACAATCTGGCCTCAATGATTTACAGTCAGCAGAGAAATGGTCTGAGAATGGCTCTAAGATTGTTCTGCAAAAGAGCAGCAATGGATAAAATAATGTATAGTCAATTCTTTATTTGTCCCTCTCAAAAGTAATTCTGTTTCTGTTTCTTGTGACTAACTTTCTATTTGTGTCCGTCTACCTGTTCATTGCATATTCTCCTAAGTCCAGAAGGTAAAAACAAATTTACAAATGATTCTCAAAGAGCTCTATTCAAATTGCTTAAAGATAAATAAGAACGTTTTAATATAAATTAGTACTCCTGGAGTCCCAGAAGGGAAAAAAAGAAAAAAAAAAAATTGGGCAGCAGGATTCAAAGCCTTAGTTTTTGTAATTACTGTAAACAAACCTGGATATTAGAAAGAAACTGCCCCTGGAATTCTAAGGCAGCAGAAGGCTGCCAGAGGGCTGCCTCTAAAAAAGGCAAAGACCTTTTCCAGTTGTTTGAGCCACAGCTTTAAGTGAAATAGATCTAATAACTGGGAATAATTAAAAGAAGAGCATAGGAACTCTCATATCCCAGTGCCCTCACCTGTAAGGAGAAACTATGACAAGATTTTTAGGAAGGCTTCTCTCCTGTGTTCCAAGGGGGAATGTTCCTGAGATATCTTAAGGGAAACCATGATTCAGGGAAGACAGCAGAATAAGATTGGTCGAGTTCACCCCTGCTCCAAGGGACAGTGAGAGAACTGACAGAAAAATGACCGAGACAGTGATTCCAGGGTGGAAGTGACTTGAGAAGGACTCCCACACCACAGGACCTTGGTTGAAAAAGCTGACGAATTGAGACGCAGAGAACCAAAGACAATCTAGCTAGTGCAAACAGTCTAACCCTCCCCTCTCCACACTGAGGTCCAGAGCCCTCAGGAGTGCACAGATAGGGGGATGGAGTCTAGGAAGTAAGCCAAGCTGCATTCCTTGAATGAGTCATACCCATGTATGTCGCCTGCCTCCCATAATCCACAACCTCCCATCCTGCACCCCACCTACAACACACGACCCACACCCCCCATAT
>PVIY010028863.1:0-32641 GCA_004026745.1 Myrmecophaga tridactyla | reverse complement strand
AATGGTTTGCCAATTTCATTATCCAAACCCAAAGAGCTACAAAACAGTGATAATGAATATAATAGTAATTTTTTTGTAATGATACTTTAGTATCATTGCATTTAGTATCATTTTGATATTCATTAAACATCATTGTACTATGCTTTATTTATTTTATAGACGTTAACGATTAGTTAAAATTTTTGGTAAAGAAAGTTTTCTAATCCTAAGAAAAGCAAATATCTATATCTATATTTATATCTATCTATTTATCTATATAAATAGATAGCTTTACAGAACTACAAAAAGATACATTCAATAACCTAAAAAATTAGTACAAAAGACAAAGTAATTAAAAAAATAACTAGGGTTCTCAGTCATGAGCATTCTTCTAAAGGACTGGGTTTGATTACTGGGAGAAAACTATATACTCAATGAAAACAGAGGAGACAAAAGCTAAATAATTGTTCTTGTGCAGTTCTAGATTCTTTACATCAAATTTTGATGGGTATCAGATTTTCAATACAGCATATTTATAGGCTTTGGAGATTTAGGCAACCATTTATAGCTACTGTATAAAATGAAAGAATGCTCTTTCATTTCTAAAACCAGGGCTTTCTTAAAAACCCCAGAGAATATAATGTTACTAGGGCACTACAGGTACTTAGAAGAATATATGAATTATGGTGGCTATATCTTTAATTATGGTGACATCATTATTTTTCTACTGCCAATCTTTATTAAATTGATTTGCTTTATGAGTTTTCTCCTCGGATTACAATCTTTTTGTAATCTTTTAAATCATATATGCCACTTCTCCATTTGCAATGAAAATTATTATACCAAATATAAAAGCACTTTTATCCAGTAGTCATCATTTTTAACATTTTCTCTTCAGAATTTATTAGCTTTCACATTTTGACTATATTCTTTATATCTTTCAGCAATACTTTATGAATTCTTTTTAGTTTACATTTTAATCATAATGCATACACTGAAAATCTGATGTATAATATACCTTAGAGTTCTTGAGGGTCAATATAAGTTCTTGACATGATCTAGGTCTTTTAGACACCTGAATATTTCAACATTTATTTAGATAACTTCTCTTTTTAAATAGCTTAGTTAATAAAAAAAATTACAAACAATGGGTGAAATGCTTTGTCAGCTTCTTTGGAGAACAAAGTATAAATATTAACTCATTAATTATGTGCTACCTCATTCTAAGAAGGTTTTGGGATAGTTTACAAAGACACCTAAAATATGATAAGAAAAAAAATAAGAGAATTGGGAGGGAAATGAGGTTAGGAAAAATAAGATGAAGCTAAGATGTAACAATACCAAAACAGCAACAACACCATCAACTAACTATGCTACTGCTCATATTACTAATATTTATGAAATGTATGAATATATTTTAATTAAAATATTCAATGTTCTGTAAACTTAGCTAGAGGTATGTTGCAAATTTGGCTCTGAGCTTCAGTCCAGGCAATGCAGAGAGAGAAACAGATCGGCCATGATGCAATATTCTTGAATTAAGGAAAGGCACTGGAATCTGCTCACACATGGAAGAGTTGCCCAAAGAGAAGAGCACAGAGAGTTCAGGCAGGGTATTATGAAAGAAGAAAGGTGAATGGGCACATATGTAGATAGATCAGAAAATATGGCAGTTGGTTGATTCTGATTACTTTTATTTTCTTGGGGAACCTGGAAGCAGATCATTGACTAAAGAAGGAAGATGGAAAAATGTATTAGAAATTTAAGGATGGAGAATAAGGTATGGAAGAGTTGCACAAAAGAGGAGCCTGAATGTACTCAGAAAACTAGAGGAATTGCTCAGCAGCACTGTGGTCCCACTTGATGTGAGCGGCCATGAATTCAAGGTGAAACCAGTTTTCATGTTGGGTATTTTTCCCAAGCCACCATTAGCTTCCAGAGTATAAGCAGAGGACAAATTAAGAGTTAGATTTAATCCACGGTTTAGCCAAGTGAATATGATGAAAGGAGAGAAGCAAAAGGGAGCTGGATGGATCTACATAGGAGAGTAATTATAATTTGTAACTGTGGGATTTAAGCTAAGTATTGGAGGAGTGAGGACAATGAGGAGGATAAGGGACATAGAAAAGGTGGCAAGACCAGGGGTTTGTGGTTCTTGGTGGGTCAAAACACATTAGGAGTCTGATTAGTAAGAGGAATGAAATGAAAGATCATTGATGGTAGTCGAAGAATAGGACATTTGAGAATATGAAGATGGTAATGAAAGAATTAGGATACTATTATGGTAAGGGTGACATAAATAAGAGGAAGAGTTTCAAGGAAAGGAGAAGAGAAGAAAATGTAAGGATCATCTATATTTGAAACACCAAAAAGCACAACAGAAACAGTGTTGGAGAGAGTGACAGTGATTCAGGACTAAAGTCTCCAATGAATGAGTGACTGTGACCCAGGCTTTGGTACAAAATTTCAACAAGGAGAGGTTCATGATATGAGATTCCAAGCACAGCTTTTTGGAGGTGAGAGAAAGAGAATACTTTGTGAGGGACAACAATGAGCAAGGAGGATACCTGCCTCTGCACCAGGTCCAGAGTTCAAGGGGTATGAGAGAAATGGCCACCACTTCTGCAGACTGCAGGAGGAGCAATTTTATCAAGAAGAGCCAGGTCTAAGATTCAGTGAGATGGTGAAGGAATCACTCAGTGAAGAGGCAGAAATTATAGGAGGCTTTGCAGATGACTGATAATGGGTCCCACAAGGCAGAGTGGAAGGACTTTTGAGAATTAAGCACCAACAGGGATGGAAGTCAGAAAACGGGGCATACAGAGCTGTATGGAGGCTTCATCTGAGAGTCTTAGGCTTCATTTGGTGACTGCCATAAAAAAGAGTTAGGACAGGAGAACGTTAGACCTGAAAGTCTCCAGGAAGGTGGTGCTGGTGGTGAATGTTGGGTGTGGTCATGGAAGGGGGAGGAGGATCATGGATGGAGCACTTGGAGTTCTATTTATACATAGGCACATAATTTGTGGAAAGTTGTATTTTGCCACAGGAGGGCCAAAAATGGGGTATGGGACAAAGCATAGATAAGGTAGTGTTTTTATTTCTGGGATGTGGAATCTGAACTAGATAAGGAGGGATGTGAAGGAAGGGTGAAGGAAAAATAAAACACAATTGATAAGATCAATGGCAGGTCTGGAGGGGAGGGTGGAAGACTTGCCAGAGTTGAGGAGAGATTTGCGGGCATAAGCTGGAAAGATCAGAGTTAGTGGCTAGAGAATAGAATGATCAAAATGAAATTTAAAAATTTTTGCAGTTATTAGTGATATCAAAGTCTATAGGGATTCTTAACCTTTTTTGTAGAATGGACATCTATGGTAGTCATGTATTTCTGAGAATATGGAGGATAATAATTTTATATGCATCAAATATAATAAATATAAATATTTATATAAATTATATATAAATATATAAGTAAATATTTATATACATCACATAAATAAACAAATCAATTATATTGAAATTTATTTATAAAAATATTAAGAAACCAAATATATACTAACACACTAAAAATGTGCTTATTAGCACATTTTATAACATGATCTAGCAGCAGATCTAATAAATACCATATTTTTGAAGAAGTAACATTTTAAGAAGTCTACAACAGCTAAAACATATGAGAATATCTGTGATTATTATTGGTCATAGTTATTTGTTGTCTACATTTGTATTTGAAGGTGGCTAAATTTCATTTAGAAATTAGTGAACACTGCAATGTAAATTTTTTCCCATTCAAGTTTTGGGAACTCCTCAAATTTGAATTTCCATTCAAGTTTGTACACTCTAGTTTAAGACCATGAATGTGTGGCTGAGGGAAGGTGAGGACAAGGTCACTGGAAAAGAGAAGTTAAATAAATTAATAGGACAGGCCATTGGAAAGATCATCTACACAGATATTTCCATCCTAAGAATTCAAAACCTCCAGGCACATCTGTACTTTAAGACTTTTCCTAGGGGCTAAGTTTCTTTTTATTTTTTTTCCCTATTCAAGATTCCATGTAATTATGGTGGTCAACTAAACTGACATACAAAGTTAAATTAGATAATGCGCTACCCAAAATACAAATTTTGCACAAATAAATCTCTCTCTCTTTGGTCTTGCACAGAGGATGAAGTTTGAAAATATGGACAATATCATCCTTTACCCTATATTCTGATTTCTGATTCTTAGTTTTATCCAGATCAGCTTCATTCATATCTCTAGGAACCTTTACCATGGGCCCCAGCCTGATAAACCACGCCCTTGACTTCAGTTCTCTTAGTTTGTATATTATAGTTAGTGCATATGAGTGAGGCATGATAATATTTGTCATTCTGTTTCTTCCATTTCAGTCAACATACTGTCCTTAAGTTCATTCACCTAGTTGCATGCCTCACAACTTCATTCCTTCTTGCAGCCACTTAATAGTCTGTTGCACGCAAACCCCACAGTTCCCCCTTCCATTCTGCAGTCATTGTGCCCTTAGTGGGCTCAGGTTCCTGAGCCAGTCCTCTGTAACCTACAGCAGCCACGACTGCCTGCTTCTCATTGCCATCGGACCCAAGGCTACTTGTTTAAGAACAAGAGATGAGAGAAATGTGTGAAGACCTGATGTGGAAGGCTATACAAGAAAGAATCCTGGCTGGAAGAATCCATACCTTGGAATACGTTCTCAATGATTTATTTTCTCTTCCTCCGGCTCATTTTGAATAAGGTATCTGTAAAATCTACCTCTGCAATGTCATTTGCTTCATTGTATTGCTTTCATACCGTGAATAATGTTCCCGGAGGCCTGGCCTCTAGCCTTACCCAACCAAGGGAAGTGCTTTGAGACCTAAACATACCTTCATAAATCACTACAGCTGCTCCCTAATGTAGTGTCAAATGGCCTATTTTTTTATTTTTTATTTTGGCACAGGCAGGCTCCGGGAATCGAACCTGGGTCTCCGACGCGGCAGGCGAGAATTCTGCCACTGAGAAAATGGCCTATTTTAATAAATTGATATATCACTTTTCAAATCGGTGTTTTTTATTTCCCCTTATTATAGCATTAAAGGTTTCTAGTTATATTTGTGAGAAATTTCCAGGGCTTTATTTTTAACAATGACAAACTAATTTTCACTCCTAAAGGGTTCTCAAATTTAGGTTCAGTGGATGTGTCAAACCCCTGGAGAGAAAATTTAAAACCCAATTCCCTTTCTTAAAAAGGACAATTGTCTTTAAATTTTCCTTGAAAGAGTTACAAATTCCCACATAGGCTATAATGTTTCAAAGGAAAATTAATTTTGAAATGGCGTTTTGATGGTTGTACTTATAGCATATCAATTAAATACAATTTGATTGTTTTAACTTATTTAATGCTCTTATTTCAGGAGAGAATACAAAGTAATAACCTGCGATTTGAGAGGAGGTACATCCATCTTAATATTCCTTCTTTAGGAACATAGAATGTCTCTGATCCATTTCAGTATATAGAAAACAAACCTTAATGCATTTTTTTTTATGCCAGTAATATATCATCATCCACAGAAAATGCAAATGAGCTTACTAATACATAAAAATATACATATAAGACACATATGCCATTGTCTAAAGTTATTCTTCTCATTATTTATTTACTGATGTAAAATATTATGACCCATCATAAGAATTGTTAAAACTTTACAACTGAGTCCATAAAGATCAGTATTCTGAAACTAAAGTGAAACAGATTATTATTTAGTAAAATGAGAATTATATTGAAACTTCAACTTCTGAAAAATAAAGTCCCTCTTTGAATCAAGGTATTTCTCTTTAGGACCACTGGCTCATTTCCTGAAATTAATTACATTCTCCAGAACAAGTAAATTCCAACCTTTTATTTCAAAATATTGACTGTATGTGCTGGGTTACCTTCTCATGCTGGGTTCCAAATTTAATTCTTTCAACAATATTTTCTCCAGATTCTACCCTCCTAGTATGGCTTTTTAAATTCAGAATACACCTTTAAATGCAGATCATAAATTTCTGCATTGCGGAGCATTTAATTCTAAATACAAAACTAAATAAAAGCCTTTCACTTTTCCTCTGGCAGTAATGACAAATTATTTCTTAAACCTTCCTCCCTACTTCCCTGCTTAATCATATACTCTTTAGCAGTGGTAATGCCGAATATATTTTTTAAAGGATAAACTTGCTTTTGCTTTGTTCGGATCAGAGTTCTCTGAATTTAATTGGTGGTGTAATCCTTGGTAAATTGCTCAAAGTCATATATCCTTGTTTTAACCTCAATATCCACATCAATGATCCTCCTAAATGCCTGAACTAAACATAAGCCTGCCCAAAATTTCTGCTTTTAAAGTTAACTTTCTACTTTCCCCCCTCTTCCTATGCATTTTTATGAAGCTGCATTTTTACCTCTTTCTTCTTCCCTTAGTATAAATGAATGTTCATGTTTGTTTACCTCTTTACCTATTTTCGAATATTAAACAATCTTTTTTCTCTCTGTTTCCTTGCCAATAAACTCTCCATGTTTTGTTCAGATAGTCACACCTCAAGGAAAGTTTCTGCACCCCAGGGTCAGTGCTAAATCTTGGTCATTCTAAGCAACCATGGAAATGCCATTTTACTAGTTTTGGGGCAGACTTGTGACTCAGTTCTGGGAAAATTGTGCAAGATTTCCTTAGAGGCTTCTGGGAAAGGTCCTTCACTTTTAGGAAGGGGTTTCCAAAGAGACAGGCTCTGTTCTTCCTCGGACATTATAGGGTCTGCATACAATAATTCCTAGGACTTCTGCAGCCATCTTGCAACCACAGAGAAAACAAACTTGAGAAAAGTTGATAATGAGACCTCCTGAGAGGGGAGAGGGGAAAAAAAAAAGCTGGTCCTCGATAATATTATTGAGACATTGATTTCACTAGACTATGTCTTACTATTTAAGCAATTTTGAATTGAACATTAGTTACTGAAAGCTGAAAATATCCTAACACACAGAATATTTGTCCACCTATTTAAATTATTCTTTAACTAGAAGTAATAAACCTTCCTTTCCTTTAATTTTCAATTACTTTAATCATACGACTTGCCAACTTCGGGTAACACCAACAACCACGTGTTATCTCCATTTCTGTAGCCAGGCTGGTATGGCTGGTAGATAACATAACATTAGTCAACTGTTTCTCTGACAAATTCATGTTACCTAATTTCTCAACAGAAGTTTGTTGATTTTTCATCAATAGTTGGTTTCTCAAGATGATGTTTTTTTGCTTTTCGGGTTTTTTTGGGTGCATGGTCCGGGAATCGCAACTGGGTCTCCTGCATGAAAGGCGGGCATTCTAACCACTGAACTACCTGTGCACGCCCCCAGATGATCTTTATTCATCTATCTCCATGTGGGTGTCTAATAGACCTATTGAATTCAACATGTTAAAATATGAACTCTTCCTTATTTTCTCCAAAACTCTTTCCCCACCAGGATTCCTCCATTCAGTTAATGACTGAGTTGGTCAATCTTAACCCCTGGAGTTATCCTGAATCCTCTTTCATACTTCTCATCAGATCATCAGAAAATTCTGTTGTGTTCTCTTCAAAGTCAACTCTGAAAATAACTTCTTGATTCTCGTATCATCACGCTAGTTAAAGCTGACCCCATCTCTTGCTTGGACTACTATCATTTGGCTCCACGCTGCCTCCCTGTTTCAAGGGATTTGAAGATTTTCTCACTATTTATGGAGATTTCATTTTCCTTCAAAGAGCAGCTGAAGGAATACCATCTTTTCAATGGCCAGCTTAAAATGTCCCAATGGCTTTTTCTCACATTTAAAATAAAATTCAAAGTTATCAACAATGGCCTGTTAACTTCTTTATGATTCAGCCCCTGGCTATCTCTCCAACCTCATTAGTCCACCTGGTCCCTGGTTTGCTTTGCCCCAGACACACTGGTCCCCATGTTATTACCCAAACATCCAAATGTACTGCCAGCTCAGAGCTTCTGGATTTTTCAGGCAGGAATACTTTTCCCTCTAGGAAACCACATGGGCCATTCTCTTACTTCATTCCATTCCCTTTTCCAATGTCACCCAATCAGAGCTGACTCTCCCTGCCACCCTAATTGAAAAGTAAGCACCAGCCTATCACTCTTGACCTTCCCTACTCTACTTCACTTTTTGCCAGTTATCTTCAAATATTATCACTATCTGACATAATATAAGTAATCTGACTATATAATTTTGCCTCCTTCCTTGAGACAGTAGATTTACTTAGAGAAATAAGATTTCAATTCACTCTCTTGCATGAAGGTTACACTCTCAAAACTACCAAGTCCTCTACAATGCCAAACTCAGCAACCATTCTTTATTCTTCAACTTCTTTGATACGTTCAAAATTTCAAAATAAATTCTGTAAATGAGTACTTTAAAGAACATAATAAAACAAATACCTGTTGCTATGATTTGCACTCATGTGTCAACTTGCTAGGTGATGGTGCCCAGTTGTCTGGTCAAGCAAGCACTGGGCTAACTGTTATAGCAAGAACATTTTGTGGCTGGTTAATAAACCAGAAGGCTCATTTATTAAATCATTGACATGTTAATTGCATCCATGACTGATTACATCTGCAGTCAGCCAAGGGGAGTGTCTCCTGCAATTAGAAATGTTTAATCTAATCCTCTGAAGGCTTTAAAGGAGATGTTAGAAGAGAGGCTCTCTCTCTCTCTACTTCATTCAGCCAGTCTCTCCTAGGGGATTCATTAAGACTTTCATTGGAGTTGTCAGCCTGAGGCCTGCCCTGTAGAATTTGGACTTGTACATCCCCACAGTTGCATGAGATACCTTTATAAAATCTCATATTTACAGATCTCTCCTGTTGGTTCTATTTCTTAAAGAACCTGACTAATACAGATTTTGATACCAGAGAAGTGAGGTGCTAAAGTTTGCAAATACCAAACATGTTGGAATGGCTTTTTACATAGATAAGGGGAAGAACCTGGAAGAACAGAGAGAACGTAAATAGGAAAGACCTGGATTTCTTTGAAGAGACCATTGGTAGAAATATGGATGCTAATATTTCTTTTAGACAGAAATGATGAATGTGTCATTGCAAAGTGGAAGAAAGGTGATCTTTTTTTTTTTTTTTTTTTAAGAGGTAGAGAATTTGGCAAAATTGAGCCCTGGTGTTGGATAGAAGGTAGAATTTGAAGGTGACAAGTTTGGATATCTGGCAGAGGAAATTTCCAAACTAAGTGTGGAAAATGCAGCCTGGCTGCTCCTTGCAGTTTATAGTAAAATGTGAAAGGAAAGGGATAATCTGACAACTGAACTCCTAGGTGCAAAGAACCAGAAATTAATGGTCTACAAAATTCTGGGCTTCCAGAAAGTGAGACACCAGAGGCTAGTGTCCCACATAAGTATTTTACCAAACATGGACATAATCAGCCTAATATTAGAGGACAAGCAAGGATTGGGGATGAAGTTATCCTGAAGGAATTTGTGGAAAGTCCTATTGTCTGATAAATTTGGCCCCTGCATGCTGCATGTCAACAATTTTTTTGCAAGATCTGTATATATGGAACCATTGCCACACTGGACTGATGGGGGCAGAAAAGGGACAGATTGAAGGGAAAATTATTTCAAAGGCAGAACCATAGACACTAAGGTCTGGAACCAGGAAATCTCAGGGAGGAGACCAGACCCACCTATACACATTGAAAGGTGAGTTTGTCCTGGAAGCAAAGGGCTCACTTCTACTTCCTTGCTCAGGATGAGTTTTGCCATCTCAGGCCTTGGAGAAGCTGGAGCACATTCCCCAGGGATTAGTGAGAGTCCTAGCCACCACCCCATTGTTCTGAAGGAGCTGAGCATGTGACCCGAGATCTCCAGATGCTTGGAGAGGGTGGGCCCGAGGATAAGGTGATCTCCCCAGTGCTCTCCAGTGTTGCAACCCAGTGTTTGGAGAGAACAGGGCCACTGTGTAAGCCACTGGGAACAGTGGGACTGCTGCTTTCTCAAGCTCCAAGGAGGAAATGTCATTCTATGACTCTCAGACTTTGAAATCTAATGGAGTATGTCCTGTTGGTTTTTGGATCATTTGGGTCTTGTGCCAGTTTGAAAGGATTTTATGTACCCTAGAAAAGCCATGTTTTAAGCCTAATCAATCTTGTGGGAGCAACAGCTTTTTCTAATCCCTATTCAGTAAGTATTACATAATTATTACAAAATAATTTTGTAGGGGTTCAGTAGATATTTACTGACTGAATCTATTTTCTGGAGAATAAAGGTGTTACTATGAAGGTCTATGTTTTAAGAGTGGTTTTATTTTATCAGAGGAAAACAAATCTATATGTACACTCTACTATTAAAGTATAGCTCCAGAAACTGAGACCCGTATTTCATAAATCCAAATTATTTTGATAGCAATTATTGTTACTTTCCCCTGCTATTCTTAAAATACACTCCACTGAGGAATTTTCCACCAGATTATTTTGGGGTCTAAACAAATGAATAAAATACTCTATTAGGGCTGTTGTGTGAATTTGCTGATAGTAAAAAGATTCCTTGGGAAAGATTCAGGAAAACCCCCTATTATTTTAGATATAGACTGGCTATCTGTGGCCTGACAAAATGGTAAAATCTGCTTCTAGAATTACTATTCAAAGCTTCTAAAGGAGAAATAAAATTCTGGGAAGGCTCTGAGCTAGGAGGTAATTCTCCATTAAGTGCTAGAGGAAACCTGGGACAGTCAAAGAGTTACATTAACAATCATCAGAGAAGCAGGATGGGAAGCCAAATGTAGGGACTCACAAAGTATTACTATGATCAAATAATTTCTCCTACATTTTCATGCTTGTTAGAAAAAAAGAAGTGCTGAATATAACTACTCAGCTACATGGATAGCTGTGATTCAATGCTAATGAAGGGAACACATACTCTAGAGGTAATTTTAAAATGTAAGCTATTTGTTAAACTAGAAATACTTAGGCTAGATTCATCCACGCAAACTGCTAAATTGATCCCATGCAAAATGCCATAAAGGAAAACAAAATATTTGATTATTTCAGAATCGTTGATGAGACAGCATTTCATGGATGATAATATCTGATGGTGCTGTAATCATAAATATAATTTTTTAAAACTATGAATATAGATTTATGAGTGGGAGTCAATTATAACATTATTGTTATATAATATACCATTCAAACCTACACAGTTTAGTAGTTTATTTATTTATGAAAATCAATTTTTTCCAAATGATATAGGGCATTTACAAAGTTCCTGATTTGGGGGTCACTGGAGAATATGGAATCCTGACATTAAAGACAGGAGAAACTAAACCTAAGGATACTGTGCTGGTTTGAAATGATGTATGTACCCTAGAAAAGCAATGTTTTAATCCTAATCCCATTTCGTAAAGGCAGCCATTTCTTCTAATCCCTATTCAGTATTGTATGTTTGAAACTGTAATTAGTGATCATCTCCCTGGAGATGTGATTTAATCAAGAGCGTTAAACTGGATTAGGTAGAGGCGCGCCTCCACCCATTTAGGTGGGTCTTGATTAGTTTCTGAAGTCATATAAAAGTGGAAACAGTTTGGAGAATGAGAGATTCAGAGAGAGCAGAGCAGAACAACATAGCCATGAGAAGCAGAGTCCACCTGTCAGCGACCTTTGGAGATGAAGAAGGAAAATACCTCCCGGGGAGCTTCATGAAGCAGGAAGCCAGGAGAGAAAGCTAACAGATGACTCTGTGCTTGCCACGTGCCCTTCCAGCTGAGAGAGAAGCCCTGACTGTGTTCGCCAAGTGCCTTCTCACTTGAGAGAGAAACTCTGAATGCCATCGGCCTTCTTTAACCAAGGTATCCTTCTCTGGATGCTTTTGATTGGACATTTCTATAGACTTGTTTTAATTGGGACATTTTCTTGACCTTAGAACTGTAAATAGCAACTTATTAAATTTCCCTTTTAAAAAGCCATTCCATTTCTGGTATATAGCATTCCGGCAGCTAGCAAACTAGAACAGATACTGTATGTACTACCAAATCCTTCTGTATATAAACTTTTGTATGAGATTAGAAGCTCAAATCTATTTTGGGTTTTGAAAATGCCTAGAGAAGATATATTTGCAAAAGTGATGAGGTCAATATAGCATTTTAATTTGATAATATATGAATCGAATCTAAACATCTCAACTATCTTCTTGTCCCCTTTGTATCCTACTACTTACTCAGGCACTAAAGAAGGGAGCAAGAGGTCATGGAGCCAAACGCCTACAAGTCCCACCTAAGAAACAGTGTCCTACCACTGCCTCTTCTGCTATTGGGCAAAACAAAATGTGTTTCTCATCACAGTATATAAGTTGGTGGCTTTGGTTATATAGTTTAACTTAATTGCTGGGAGCTACCAAAAATAGTAGGTTAAGTTTTTAGATTACATCATCTGTGGTAACATCAGGATACATTTAAGATTTATTAGAAGGCATTACGACAACAAAAAGAGGCCTTGTTCTGATCTGTATATAGCATAGACCCCCCCCCCCCACTGCTCTCATTACAGTCCAGGTCGTCATCATCTTTGAACCATTCTATAGTAATAACTTGTAATTCATCGCCTTCTCTCTTGCCTGGATCTTATATATGGTTTCCAACATCACTAAAGTGATTTCTCAAGGGCTAAAATCTGATCATGTTGCTCCCACTTTACAGATTTTCAGATGTCTTGCCCTTAGGAGGAAGGCCAAACTCTGGTTTGATTTAGCTAATATACCTATAGACTCTTTAAAATGAAAAAAATAGAGACTGAAAACATGCATTTTTGCACATTATTTATGGTGAAGGATCATTGTTTTTCTATATTATAAAATTTATAATGAATATGCAATAAACCAAATTAGCTTGCTAGCATTTATATTTCAACATTTGCAGCTACCTGCACATTTTCTTATTTTTAGTCCATAATTATGTATTTTTAAATGATTTTTTAAAAGATAATCTAGAATTTTTAAATGAAGGCTGGAATTGGGTGGTATTTATTGGATGGTGTGTTTGTGATGAAACAATTGTGGTAGTACATTTGCCTCAATATGAGCTTTAACAATTTGACAGAGACAGCACATGATGGTGTTTCAGGTCAGAAAGAAATGGAGTTACAGATTACCAATGTCTAATAAAATTCCTAGTGTGTGTCTTATATGAAGTCAATCTTTATAAGAAACAAATTTGTGCATTAACACATGGTAGAATATAAGTCATCTGTCTAATGAGGAAATTTGCTAACATTCTAGAGACAGAAGATAGGATTTTAAGTTGCCCCGATTATTGTCACAACTAAATTTTACCCTATATGGAAATCAATCTATTCAACAATCACTTGTTAAAATCCCATTATATGTCAGACGGTCCCCTAGGTGCCGAGGACATAAAGGTTATACAAGGCAGAAAAAACCTCCTCCCACAGGGCTTACATGCAAGTGAAGATGGAGATCATAAACAAGAATAAATTAGAAAGTAAGATTAATAAGACAATTTTAAATAGGTGTAACTATTATGAAGACTATAAGACAGGGTGATGTGACAGAGAATTACTCAGGGGGAAGTCACCTTAAATTAGTGACCATAAAAGGCTTCTCTGAGGTGACATCTGAACAGAAACAAAAATGATAAGAATGAACCTGTAAGGTGAGGATCCAGCGTCTCCTAGGCAGCAAGAAAACCAAGTGCAGATGCCTTGGTGTATTCAAGAAGAGAGAAGTCAATACAGTAAGGGACAAATTGCTTAAATGAAATAAGAAAATTCAATAGGGTCAGATTATCTAGGGCGGTATAAGCCATAGTAAGAAATTCTGATTTTATTCTACAGGAAGTCTTTCTAACGTAAAAGTTATATGATGTGATTTATGTATGAAAAGATTTCAGTGACTACTATATGGAGAATGGACTGTAATAGGCCAATGGTAGAAGTCAAGAGAATTGAAAGGATTGCTAGTAGTGTTGGTGCAAGGCTATGGAGAGATATGGCAAAATGCACATTTTAGCACATTTTAAATATATGAACAGTGCCTAGATGTACATTTGTTGAATAAATGAATGAATCACAGAACAAATAATGTGTCTAAATACTGCAGTCAAGCAAAGTACATTTAATATTCCTGGCTATGTATTGTGGGCATACACATTGAAACAAGGAAAAGTATTAGGAGTCTTTACATTTAAGAGAAAGCCAAGCATTTCCATTTGTATTTACATGTTTTCCTCCTAAAAAATAAACCAGCTACAAGTGAATTCAAATTTATATAAGAAATTTCTAAAATGGTACTGTTCACCAAATACCTGATAATCGTAATGGTAATTACAGTTATTCTTGTACAGTTATGGTCTGCTAAGAGAAAAATAATAGAAATACTGCAATTAGTGAGACTATTTATTATCTGTTAGTTGGCAAAAGAGGGAGAAAATAATACTCATAGTATGTTTGAGGTCTCTAAACAAGCATACTCTGTCTACCACACATGGGCTATTTACAAAAGAATTTCAGATTGTAGCTGTGGTGTACTAGAACTGGTCTAAATCACCTCCTGAGAGACAAATGTTAAACTTCAGGGAAATTTATGAGCAAGTGGTTTAAAACCAAAGTCCCCTTGGGGAAATGGTGAGAAAGGGGGAAATTTCAACTTTCTCATGTGGAGAATTCCTGATATTCTCACAAGCAGTGGGGACAACAAAAGCAATAGGCTTGAGCCCTTAATCTTGGGGTCTGTTCATATGAAACTTATCCCCACAAAGGATAGACTAAGTCTACTTAAAATTAAGCTTAAGAGTCACCCTCCAGGGAACCTCTTTTGTTGCTCAGATGTGGCCTCTCTCTCTCTCAGCCAACACAATAAGCAAACTCACAGCCCTCCCCATCTCTATGTGGAACATGTCTCCTGGCAACGTGGGACAGAAATCCTAGAATGAGCTGGGACTCAGCACCAAGGGATTGAGAAAACCTTCTCAACCAAAAGGGGGAAGAGGGAAATGAGACAAAATAAAGTGTCAGTAGCTGAGAGATTCCAGAATCGAGAGATTATCCTGGAGGTTATTCTTAATGCATTATATAGATATCACCTTTTTTAGCTAAGGTACACTGGAGAGGCTGGAGGGAAGCACCTGAAAATGTAGAGCTATGTTCCAGTAGCCATGTTTCTTGAAGATGATTGTATAATGATATAGCTTTCGCAGTGTGACTGTGTGATTGTGAAAACCTTGTGTCTGATGCTCCTTTTATCTACCGTATGGACAGAGGAGTAAAACATATGGATTAAAGAATAGAGAAGTAATAGGTAGAACAAATGTTGGCATGGATTTAGTGGATTGAAATGCTAGTGATCAATGAACAAGAGTGGTAAGGGGTGTAGAAAAAAAATAGGGTAAAAAAAAGCCTAGAATATATTGGGTAGATGAAAATACTGGAAGTTAATGAGAAAGAAGAGTGGGGGTATGGTATATGTGAGTTTTTTTCTTTTTTCTTTATATTTCTTCTTCTGAATTGTAAATGTTTTAAGAAATTATCATGATGATGAATATACAACTATGTGATGATATTGTGAATTACTGATTATATACAAAGAATGGAATGATCATATGGTAAGAATGTTCATGTTTGTATGTTATGTTAAAATAAAATTAAAAAATTAAAAAACCCACCATTATGAAAATTTAAACTATGTAAACCTATTAGTTAAAATAAAAAATATAAAATGAAGGCTGTAAATACTCTAGGCTTATCACTTCCTAATTATTTTATTACATTTTAACATTACCACTGTTCTTAAAATTATGCCAGTTGCATCTGCATGGTGGCTATACAAAATAATGCTGCTCATTACTTTTCAGCTGCACCTATGGGTAGCTTGAAATTGGCCATGGTGGGAATATTTACACCATTGACATTGGCAAATGCTATAAACCAGGCTCCTCCCACCCCATCCCCAGCAAGAGTTATGGTTTAGTTCTAACATTTATTAGAACTCAACTAGTTATAACTGTACTGATGCAACTGTCACTGCTATAGCATCTCTAGTTACAAACTCTAGTTCAAATCCCAGAAACTAGTTTTGTTTTGTATTAGGAATGACTAATGGAAGGTGAGGAAATGAAGAAAGCAAGAGCCCACTACAGCTGGCTGCTAGAAGGGAAGATCAATATTCAAAACAATTTAGCTAGTTTTTTTGCACTTTCTCATGCCCAAACAATGGCCACATTTCCCTTTAACATCCTTTTGAGAAACAGTGTGAAATATTTAAGGTGTCTATTCTCAAAATTCAGTATTTTGAAAAAGTTTCAAAAACAGAAAGATGTTATTTTCCCTTATCAAAGTAGTCAAGTCTAAAAAGAAAGATAATGTTGGAGTGAGTACAGTGAGAAAAACATTCATATGCAATGCCAATGGGAATGAAAATTGATAAATATTTCTTTAAAACAATTTGGAATTTTTTATCAAAAATTAAAAATAGTGAAACACGGTCTCCTGGTTTAAATTTAATTAGCAGACATTAAAATTTGTAAAAATGAATTCAAAATAGTATTATTCATAATAGAAAACCTGAAATAGGTAAACAAATTTTGTACATTTTATTATACATAATTTTGATTGAAATTGACAAAATTTTGAGTGGCATGGAAATGTTCATTATATAACATTCCTGACTTAGTAGAGTATGACATGATCTATTCAATAGAAGCTAAAACATATAAAATATATGTGTATAAAATGACTAAAAGTAAATTCAACTAAATTTTAGGAGCTTGGAATGTTCAGAACATGACTGATTATTTTCTGTTCTTTTCACATTTCTGTTTTTTCAAAATTCTCTACAAAGGCAAAATAATAACTTAAAGAACAAAGTTTTTTTTTTAAAGAACAAAGTTTTCAAAGTGCTATTTACAATATTTTGATTTTTGAAAAGTGGATATATCTTGTGGTAAATTTCTTGAAAATATGGCACATAGATGAAACCAACATTTTAATGTGTTAAATACTCTGGCATTGTGTTAAAGGATTTTTTATTGTCTTATATATAATATACAGCATATTAATCTACTTGGGTATAAATAACCAATATGTTTCTAAATCAAGCATTCTTATCTTTGATTTACTATCTTCTAATATTTCAAAGTCTTTCATAAAATTCTCAAAACAAGGGCAGACCATGGTGGCTCAGCAGGCAGAGTTCTCACCTGCCATGCCAGAGACCCAGGTTCGATTCCCTGTGCCTGCCCATGCAAAAAAAAAAAGAGAAAGAAAAATCTCGAAATCTATTTTAATTCAGTAGAATTTGCAAAACAGTATTATTCATTCCAAGTTGAAAAAAGTATGAAAATTAAACAAATGATAGAGTGCTGTAAATCCAAACAGGGCAGAAACCACTGCCTCAGCTTCCAATTAACCACCCCTGTCAGGAATAGAGGCTGTCAAACAGGAAGAGAGAGACAGAGACAAAAAGAAACAGGGAGAGGGTAAAAGAGTAATTATCAATAATGCTTTGATTTTATTACTATATTAGTACGTGCAGGGGAGTAAAGAGGATAAGACGCGTTTAAAAAAATAGTTCAGTGTATTTCCTTTTGATATAAGAGAAATTTTGACATTACTATATAAAGGTCTATATTATGCACCAGTTTAATGCATCATGGTAGTTTAATTGGTTTGAAGTCCAGATAATCATCAACATGTGGCATGTTGCAAATTTGCTTTTGTGGCTCATAAGGGAAGAAATATTAGGTTTCAGGATACCCTTGACATTTCAAATTTATTTCTAGAAACACCAAATTGGTATGAATATCAGGCCTACATTCACTCTTAAGAATCTGTATGGCCTCATTCACTTACAGGCACTTTCACTGAAATGTGTTTTAAATGACTGGCTTACCTGAAATTTTGACTTGAGACACCACTCCATCTCCTCCATCACTGTGTGCGCGAACCTCTACCACATACTCTCCATCCCTGGGGATTGGGACTTCTATGGAGTGTTTGTGAGTTGAATACAGCTTGCCATCATGTTGGCCATCAGGTCTATAGAGTACCTTATGAAGTCCCAAAATACGTATACTTATTAGAGTGGTAAGAATGAGCCAGTGCCCTAACACTACAACCAGAATAAAAATTCCTGTGCTTGTATGGATAAATAGTCCTCGGAAGCTGTGTTTAACAACAGAGGGAAATTCATGTTATTTCAAATTCACAGATAACGATTTCTCGTATTTTTAGAGTGATCCAAGAGGATGTACTTTAAGCATCTGAGTTTCATGTTTTGAGATGACCCAAAATAAAGAGAGGGAAACACTGTATCTTTTTTTAAGATACAGGTTTAAAATGAGGGCTCTCTCAATGCATTGAAACAGTCTAAGGAAACTGCTTCACAATTTTAATTTTTTTTCACATTATTCCTAAAATTTCAAATCCAGTGAAGATGGTGATAGTGTGTGATATAAAGAATATATGGAAATAATCTTCCCTCCATTTTTATTCATTTATGTAAGTTAACTCAATTCATCGAAGAGATTGCCATCAGGAGGTCAATACTCTCTCAATCACGGCCAAAAAGTGGATTCTTTGTGTTTCTTGTCTTTAAACTGATTATTCTAACAATTTCATTCTTTACAGCAGTTATTCTACTTTTCTTGCTCACCTGACATAGCACTGTCCTTAAATTCACTTAAGATGCTTTTTCATTGTAAAACTTATTATGGTGCTCTTCCATCTAATTCTGCTATACATCTAAAATCAGAAAGCTGAATGGGTTTGAAATGAAACAGCCAAAAATTCGAAATGTCAATTCCCCTTTGTATGAACAAAGCTTGGGTGGAGAATAATCTCATAATCTTTTGTGTACCTTATATCCTGTCACTGTAGATTCATTGGATAGGGCAACGACATGATCCCAGGTGATTATGTAGCGTGAACCAGACCTTACTGAACTGATGATCCTTGGAGGCTGGCTAGGAGCTGTGAAAAGTAACAAGATGCAATCGACGTCACCAGATCCAACCTAAATTCCGCAAACTTCATTGCATCAGGAATCATAAATGCCAGTGGAAATGATGCTGACAACAATGATGACCAGCACAACAAAAATGGCTCGTTTTGAATAGTTCTTACTATATGCCAGGCACCATGCTAAGCATATTCTCTCCGTAAGCTCAAATAACACACCCAGTGGCCCTGTGAGGTGGGTAAAATAACTAACTTTTCACTCTATTCTCACCACACCCCACTCGGCTTTCTACTCTACACTTGGGTTTCCTATGCCATCACTCTTTTGTAAGTGCAGTTTCCAAAGTCACTAATCACCTCCTCTTGGCCAGATCGAATGATTACCTTTTTTTTCTCTTTTCAAACTTAACATTTTTGCAGCATTCCACAGAGTGCTCTTTTCGTATTCTTATTTTTTCTTAAATTAATGATAACTTCATATTTAGGCTTTCCTCATATCTCACCGCTGCGCCTATTAACCATCCTTTGCTGGCTCCATGTCCTCTCCTTAACTTCTAAATATTGGAATGGCTGAGGGTTGAGCCTACACACCCTTCTCTTCCTGCAGTACTGATATTTCAGCCCATGGCTTTAAATGCCCACAATTTTATCTCAAGCCCTAACCTCTCTCTTGATTTCTAGATGTGGTTGTCCAGCTGCCTGTATGTACTTGAATGTCTGAAAGGCTGCTAAAATGTAATATAATCAAGATGGAACAAGACATGACCCCCGCCCCACAAATCTGCCTCCGTGCGAGTCATTCCCATCCTTAGCAAGTGGCACCACCCAACCCCAGTCTCTTAGCAAAAGCATTCAGTCTTCTATTCCCCTCTTCCTACATCCAAATTAGCAGCAAGTTGTCAACTCTGCCTGTAGAAAATTTTCTACTTCTCTCTATCTCCATTAATATCACTTAGTACTGGCCACCATAACTTCTCTTTTACTAAGAAATCAGCCTTATAATCAATTGGCTGTTCTGCTTTTATTCTTGTCTCACCACTATCTATTAGCTACACAGGGCCAGAGTGATATAAAAAATCATAAATTAGTATCACTCTCTGCTTAAAGTCTTCCAATGGCTTATCATACATAGAAAAAAAGCAAACCATAACTCCTACAAGGCCCTGCATATTTTACTTCTTACACACTTCTTGTCTCAGAACAGCTCTTCCCATCTCAGGGTTTTGTACTGTTCATTCTGTCTGCCTGGAATACTCTTCCCCCAAGGCATCACACAACAGGTCCTTCTCACCACTCATATTCCACCAAATGCCATCTTCTCCAACAGGCCTTTTCAGACTACGCAATAAGAATTTGGATCCACCTAAGTCACGTTCTACCCTCTGTTTTATTTTATAGCATAATAATTTGTTTATTATGCTATCACCTGATAGGGCCATGTTTACTTGCCAATTTTCAACTAAATTTTTTTTTTTTTAATGCCTTTTCCACTAGGTTGCAAAGCCCAACAAGAAAGGACTTGAGTCTGGCTTGATTTCTTCTGCCTCTTAAACACTTAGAACAGCGCAGGGCAGATAGCATACCTCTGATAGAATGAATACATGAAGGAAAAAATGGAAAAACAAATGAAGGAGTGAATGCTCCTTTTGTAGACTAAGAAAACTGTGGTTTAGAGATGTGAGGTAATTTGTCTCGTGACATACATTTAGCTAAGTGGCAGAGGTACGTCTCACACTCATGACTGAGGCCAAAGTCTGATTTTTACAGCACGTCCTATTGTCTTATTAAGCATTTACTTTTCCCCCAAAAGATTTCATATACATTTTGAAGGCCTAATGTTAATCACGTCTTCAAATTCTTCCAAAATTCACAAAAGTTCTACCTGTGAATTCTTTTTTTTTTTTTTTTTTTTTGTATTCAACTTGATTAACAAGAGATAGCAAAGTGAGGCTGTTGAGATTGAATGGCCAGAAAACCTGAGTAGTGCAGGTGGCCTTATAATACGGGCAATGAGAACAGGGTAGAAAGTAAACACAAGGCTAGAACAGTTCACTTGTATTTGGTTTGTGTCGTGACGAAGGTTTATGAATCAAAGCAGAGAAAAATGAGCAGAATTTATTTTTCTTATGATATCTATGCATTCCCATGAAAGCAATGTTTAAATTAATGAAAGCAAAATGAAGACAAGTGAATTTTTCAGTAAAAATGAGGGGTCTCTAAAAGGCAAGATTCCCTAACTTTATAATGGAATGTTAAATGCATGAAGGCATTCTCTACAGTTTTTCATTATATAATTTAATTTTACTATATTATATATATATCAAAGTTTAAAAACAAAACTACTTGTGGTACCCAAAAGGGTATAATTGAAAACCAAAATGTACTCTCACTGCTAGGTATTAAATTTCTCTCAAATGTACCCATATCACGATTGACTCTATTCGACTCACGTGCTTTCTTGGTGAAGGTTTCAATCATTTCGCTGGGAGGTCCACAGCCTGCACTATTGCAGGCCCTAACTTCCACAAAGTACTGGGTGTCTGGGAGCAGATTTTCCAGCCTGGCTGAGTACTCTTGACTGGAGACTTGAACTCTGTGTGCAGCTGCCTCTTTGTCATGGGAAGCCCAGTACCGAATCTGCAAACATTGAAGTTGAGTAATATTTTATTATGATTCAAACTCTGGTTTGGAAAAGTTCTTTTCAATCACATCTGTAACCACTGCAGTTGGCTGAGTCTCATATTTGCAAAAGGTAGTAAGGTGAGGTGTGTATCACTAACCATATACTTCTTAGACTCGCTCTTAGAATCTGGCAAGGCATACACTGCATACTGCTTAATGATGTCAAAAGCAAGTGAAAGGTTTACCTCATTGCCTGAAATCATCCTAAATTGACCACCAAAGGGAAAAACAGTCCAACAATTCCACATAAGATTTACCTTCAAAATACAAAACTGATCTCTGTTTGGAAGTATCTGCCACAATAATTTTTATCATTTATTTCCTGCTTTATTTCTGTTTACATGATTTAAAATGCTCTTTAAAACAACGGGATTTTGATTTCATGATTAACCAAAACACTTATGCAAAAATATCTAAAATGAGTGTAATCCTGAACTTTTCACTTTTATAATCACATAGGAAACTGTTATAAAATAGAACTGAATGGCTCAAATTCACTTGGCCACAAAGTGAGGTTTATGAAAAGAATGAACATATTTCAGAACCAAGCCTAGTTACTAATTGCTTACTGGTTCTATGTTTGCTAGTGTTCAATTTTGATAGTATAATTTTGATAAACTTTCTTTGGCATTTCCAGCATCAGACCAGAAGGATGGCCTCAAAGCACAGAATTATGCTAAGTAGCTCCAAAATCAGATCTCAGTTGTCAGAGCAAAAACTTCCTAAAAATGGGAGCCACCTCAGAAGGCATGAGTTTCCCAGTGCTCAAAATGTTCAGGCAGTGACTAAATTTATCTGAGAAGGAGGAAGATGACCTACATTTTAGCAGACATAGGAATTAGATATAAGACCTCTTCCCCTGTTAAACTAAAGGGAAATAATTATGTTCTAATGAAATGTTAGGCTTGCATTACGAGTTTTCATATACATTATTGTCTCAACAAACCTATGATGGGGTATTTATCCCATTTTATAGCAATGGAAAGAGAGGTCCATGGGATTCATGCATTGTTCTATAGCCAATGAAAGACATTATAACCTAGTGAGAAAAAGACCATGATAGGTAATTGCATGGCTCTGGATATATTAATTATTCTCTTGAGTTCTCAGTTTCCACATCTGTAAAAAAGGGGATAATAACGTCCATATTATAGGGTTGTTGAAAGAATTAGAAGCCCCACCACATGTAAGGCATCTGAAGTATATGAGGCTAAGTAAATAGTAGCTAATTAAGTGATAAAAATTGGGATTTCATTGCAAGTTTATTTGACTTCAAAACTCACTTTTGGTTTGACAAAGAAAGGACTGTCAACTATAATTATAATTAGTGACTATGCGTAAGTACAATATGTCATTTGTGAAAACATCTTCCAACTCATTAAATAAACAAATACTTGAGAAAGAAATTGGAATGTGAAACTTCAAGTTAGAAAATACTTGGTATAAATAAAACTTGGTTTAATAATAGTTCTATGGCCAATAATCTTCATACAATTTCTATATAGGATGATATCAGTAAAGGGTTCAATGGCATGATTTAATCAAGTGTTAGTCACACAGTAGGAGAGGGGGAAAAATGGAAATGCTATAGAATCAGCTTCATCATTGAATCTGATGTTTTAAAATTAGAAAAATCAGGATTTTGTTTTAGTTTCTTAATCAGAAGTGCTCTCTACTTTATGGTTTGGATTTTTGAATCCTTAATAACAGATTGCTTTTTTCTTTTTTCCCTTTAAAAGAACTATTGATAAAATAGTAACAGAGATAGGTCCCATACGCTCCATGCCGCTCTCACCCGGAAAGGCACAAAATTGTTGCTCAATACTTTTTTTTTTTCTTCGCCTAGTAATTAAGACATTTTCTGTCAGATGTCAATCTACATTTCCAGACTCATTTTCCAGTACATCACCTTTGTCCATCCTATTTTCTAGGAGACTAGGCCATAAAACTGTATAACCTTTAAGATGATGGCCTTGATAAAATTAAATGAACATCCCAAACTTCTTCTCTTAGGAAATCATAAAGATCATGGCACTGGTGATTTTGCTGGATGTTGGATTCCTTTGCAACTCAGATTCCAAATCGGAAGTAAATGTTCCAAATATGGAGAATAAAATCTCCCTCCCACTGACTCAATGCAGAGGTCTAATTGCAAGAAATGGGATTCAATAGCCCAAAGGACAGAGAAGAAGGGTACTGGGCTTAGGGAGAGATAAAGTACCACGACATTACACTACATCATTTTATTGTCAACAAAGCACCCAGGCAGTGCTCAGCTGAACACACTGACTTCTGCAGATATCAAATAATAAACATTTGGTTCTTAAAAACTGAATTTTGTTAATGTAAATGAGCATATCCTAGGAAGGGTAATTAGTAATAAGGAATTCAATGCAAGGAGCAGATATTTGGGTTCAGATAGAACAGAATAAAAGGCACTAAGAGCTACCTAAGAGGATTTTCAAGACCTGTAAGGAAAAGGATTCCACTGGGACCAGAATGATTTCCTCCATCTCACTAATTATTATTATTATGAAAGAGCCGGCACAGCTATTACAGCTATGTTATCCATAACTGCCCGCAGTGCAGCTGTCACACAGGCTATGGGTTTGGTCATCTTAATAAAATGTATTGCTATTGCCATAATGTTTCAAATGAAAGAATCCTTTCAAGTAAAGTTGCGGCCAAGTACTGAATGAACACATCCCTCATGTCTACGAGTAGCTAGAGTAGATAGGCAAAATAAGGCAAGCAGCAGATATTTACAAAATTCTACCTTAATCTGCATTGCTTTTGCAATGGTATTCATGGCATTCCAATTTCTTCATATACCTCCATATCTTAGCTTTCCAAACTGTGTGGTTCAAAATAATAGAGTCCCCTGAGATTCATTCATTCATCCATTCATCACAAATTGAAAACTTTTCATACTAGGTCACTGATTACCCACCAAACTGTTCTAGGTTTTACAGATGGGGTGACAACCGAAGGCCTAACTCTTATTGGAGGAGTGTAGTCTGTGGCCATGACAATACTATGTGTTTACCATATGGAATTTCCTTTCTCTGCTGAGCATACAGCTAGACTGGATTTCCCAGCATCCCTTACAGTTAGGGAGAGCCTTATAACTTAGGCCCGACCAATAGACTGAAGCCCCAAATAGGTATCTTTTTATTTTTTTGTCTCTCCGTACATATATGTATTTCTATATCTATATATAATACACACAGAAGTAGATATATGATATGTATATCACAGGAAACTTTGTTTGCAACTTTTTTTCTTTTTGGGGGGGCGTGTGGCCTCAAGATCTAGCCTGGGTCTCCCCGCATGGGAGGTGAGTATTTTACCACTGAACTCCCCATGTACCCCAAACAGATACCTTTTCAGGCCCAGTGCTACCTTTTGCATGCCCTCTGTTCCCTCATTTGCTGGTCAGATGCTGAGAATCCAGTGAAGGAGTCCAGGGCTCTAAACTTAGGGGAGACTTAGATGGAAGGAACTACCTAGAGCCTGGAGCAGAAACAGCTTCACCTCCTCAGTCCAAATGCTTGCTTGTACCACTCCCCATTCCACAGGGTCCCCCTACTCTATCCCACATCACCTTGACTTCCCTGCCCTGCCATTAACACAGGACTGTGATGTGAGAGATAAATAAAAGTTCACTGGGTCACGTATGCCCCCAGTTGAGCCTCTCAGGGTTAACTGTTAACAATCTGTAACCATGCTAACACAGGGAGCCAGACAATAAACACATGTATAATACAATGACGGGGAAGTAAACCAGCAAAACCAATAGGGAGTGATATGGAGCGGCTGCTTTGGAGAGAGGAAAGTGGCATTTATCAGAGAAAAATTTTCCAGTGAGAGGTAACAGTTAATATTGTTAAGAAATATTACACTGTGTGTGTGTGGGGAGGTTGTGGGGGGGGGGGTTGGGGAGTCTTGGGGTTAAGTGTTTGGAAAACTCATTTGAGACAAATTTGAACTGCTATTCTTCAGTACCTTTAGTTTGTTCATTTTAGTTGTGATTTCCTAAGATATGATATAAAACACAGAATTTTCCATATTTACCTGACCATGAAACATTTCATGCTACTCCCCAAAAGTGCAGTGACATTTTGCATGGGTTCTCTGGATCATGGTATATAAAAACTCAGGGTTGTAGCTTCCCTTTCCTGGATAGCCCTTCTCTTCTCCTGCTTCATAAACTCTTAAAAGAAATCACCTCTAGGATCAGATCATAAATGTCACTTGTTCATGAAGTCTTCATGGGTCAACCATAAGGAATTAATGATTTCCTCCTCAGTAAAACCGCAGTTTGTTGCTGCTGTCTCACGTCTTATCTGGATAACTCTCTTCCTACTTCCCTACGCCACCACTCTTCTTAAAAGACAATTATGATGCTCATCTTTGTTTATCTCTCTCTATCCCTCACACAATGTCTTCATCTATTCAAAAATAATTTAATAGACCCTCCGAGTTTTATCCAGCAATTTCTTTATGAAATAGGGAAAATAGCAAGAACATTATTTTGAGAAAGGCAGGGGACAGAGAGCAAGTTTCACAATTCTAGCATTATTTAGAATTGTTATGAACAATTTACTGAAAACTTTTGAGGGTGATGACAAAGCAAGCAAGGCCAGTGTTCGGTGAGGAATAGAAGTGTTCAAAAGTTTGTAATTTTGGTTGTAGTCAAAGATCAGAATAACTGCTGAACTTAGAAAAGCAAAAGTCTGGATACATTTTCAGATTGTGTTTCTTCAAATAGCTGTTAAAACTGTCCTTAGGAAAATAAGAGACACAATGTTTCAGATGCTACTGGTATGATATAGAACATACCTGACTATTTAGAAATGTTCCAGCCTATGGCACCTGATATGAAAGGTAGTGACGTAGTGGAACATTCTACCAACTAGGACACATGAGAAAATTGTGGGCGGGCCATGGTGGCTCGGCAGGCAAAGTTCTCTCCTGCCATGCCAGAGACTCGGGTTCGATTCCCAGTGCCTGCCCATGCAAATAAATAAATAAATAAATAAATAAATAAATAAATAAATAAATAAATAAATAAATAATAGAAAATTATCCCACATGTCTACTTTTGCTCTGCCACCAATTTACTGTGAGACCTTGGGTAACTTCCTCAGCTTTGGTTTTCAGTCTCTTTTCATCTTAAGAAGTTAATGATAAAATTTTAACAATACTATCGATATTACTTCACAAACTTATTTTGAACGTAAAGAGAAAATTTAAAGTATAGTTATTTAACAAGCACAAAGAATTTTTTAATGTTAAAAAATATTATCTGAGCCACTGAAAAACCATTTTTATTTTTACTGATGCTTGAACAAAGACTATATCTAGTCCCCAGAGTGTACTTTGGACAGTATTTATTACATGCTAAACTAATTAAAGTGATACAAATATATCAGAATGTCATCACAAATTACTTGAAATCTTTTTAAACACGCTACGTGACAAGGACATTAATTTTATTGACTGAGATGTGTGTCACGTTTTAAAAGTCTTCATCCCTTTATAACAGCTTTTCCATCCATTTTAAAGAGAAGTTTGTTGACTAGCTTAATATGATAAAGGCCATAATTAAAAGAGACTGTTCTAAAATGAGGAATGAAAGTGACAACATTTCTCTGACAACTCATCCAAATCTCCCTGACACATTTTGGCAAAACAAAAGGAAAGAAAAAGCTTTCCTTCATTTTCATTTTGTACCTATATCCTAGATGACTAGTGATTTTATTCATCTAACTTTGGCAGGTATCTGCGTGGTCATGTGATCGCCTTTAAAATTCAAAATAAATTGAAGTGTATGACTTAACTATGCCCCTGTAACTAGGGAGCAGAAGAGTTATTGAGTGCAAATAATCCCTGACTCCTTTATTTTAGAATATGAGAGTTATATAGAATTTTTCACATGTAAACTTTACCATTACAAATGAATGCACCCGATAACAAAATGATTTTACTATTTGAATAATCTGTCCCTCCTTAATTTAAAGCAACTGAAGTTTACATGACTTATATTGCTTTAGAGTACTAAACTATGTATTATATAAGATAAATTATATATAATAAGTTATATATAAATTATATATATATGTATACATATATAATAAGGTGTCCTCTTTTTTATCTGCACTAACTGCTGGTCAAACATTTAGAGTTAAATTTCCAAATAGATGATAGAATTGGACTGTTGCATCTTGATTGTCCTGCTGAGTTTTCCATTGTGTGAAGCACCATTAGTTTGTGAGAAAACTGCCCGGAGTGAGGGGTGCAACCTATCCTAATGGAGCAGAACAAATGTATTGCTTTGATTAATCACTAGCAAAATGAAATGAGAGTCTTAATGAATTAGTAAAACAGATTATCACCACCAGAAATAAATACAGAGCCCATTTTATTTGGAGTAGATCATAAATTCATTTTCATAAACAAGGAAAACACATAGTATCTTTCTCTCCATTGAATGCTAAGGCATTTTATAATTTTATCCCTATCTCTACCTACATGCTTCTAAAAAGCTCCATACACTCTGCCTATGGCTTTACCTTATCATAGTATGCATTAAACAATTATGAGCTTGTCTCATTGCTTTTCTCTCTCCTATCACTAGATTATATGAATTCCTTGAGGCCAGGTGTGTGTGTTACTTATTTTGAAATGCTCTTTGCAAGGGTTATATCTGACAAATGGTACTCATTCATTCATTGAACAAATGTTTATGGGGTAATCACCTTACACCAGGCACTGTGTTGTAGGGAATGCAGAGGAAAGCCAAGCAAACTTTTGTTTAAAAGTATAAATCAAAAGTTTAATTTCATCTAAAATTACTAAAATCTTTGATGGAGAGATCTAAGTGTATAATTTTTTTCTCCAAGAAAACTGACTCCATGTAAAAGCATCAGGAAACTAAAAAAAAAGTCTCTGAAAAAAAGGCTAACCCCTATTTTTATGAAAAGAATAATTACATTCTCCATGAATTCATGAGCTATAATAGCACCATTGCTGTACAACAATAACAATCACATCTGTTTCCAGGAAAACCTGAGAATTTTTAGAAAAAAGCTCTTTCCTCATTTTTTCAAAGGAACTCAGAGCAAAGGAATGGATGCGACGAATTATGGAAGTGCTTGAAGATGTCAGCACTTCTGGAACTTAGGTTCACTTCATTATATTATTTGCTACTTTAGTAAACTTTGGTATCAGATTTCCAAGTTCTCTCTTTTCATTTCTGAAATTCCTCTATCTGAACAAATAATCCCGTCACAAGTGAAAATCCCTCTATTAAGGATTTAATATTTTCATATGGTCTTTGGGAAAAAAATCCAAATGTGGTATTTAAAGTATATTTATTTATTTATTTGTTGCATGTTTATATGATGGGGGGTCGCATTTCATTCTTTTTCCATTTATTATTTATTGCAGCACCATTTGTTTTATTTATTTATTATTTTTTGGAAGTGCATGGGCTGGGAATCGAACCTGGGTCTCCCGCATGGCAGGCGAGAATTCTACCACTAAACTACCCTTGCACCCCCAAATATGGTGTTTAATGTAAAAAAAAAAAAAAAGAATACATGCAAAAGAGCTCAATCTTTAAAAATGTACATAATCATTTTAAATTACCCAGATTCCAAAATAATTTGAGTATTAATACATTCCATGGACTATATTAATAGAAATTGTTTGAAATCTTTATTGTGCATTTTTTGGGAGCTACCCAATGTTCTCTTTTATTTCAGTCACTGTTGTAGGAACCACCAGTTCTATGGAGGTTGCAGATGCCAGGTACAACCAGATGGCATTTCACTTCTGCCAGTGCCACGAATGGACTCTATCACTCCCTGTCCTGGGTCTTCCTTGACACTGCAGTATGAAGCTCAGTATCGACGTGGAAGTGGGAGAGAAGGTGATGCCCCGGGGCTACTCTTGACCACTGGGGTCCTGAAGCGGAATGCCTCCCACTCCCCTCAGTTCTGAGCCACATCCACAAAGCTCTGCAAAGCTCCCAATGGATGGAGCACCAGATGCCCACAGTGGCTGCCGCGATAAAGCATACTTATGGTGGAGACTTCCCCTTTCCAGTTCAATCTGTGTGTCCCTTATGTCTTCTCCCTGGGATAATTTTCTATTTTTATTTATTTTTTTGCATGGGCAGGCACTGGGAATCGAACCCGGGTCTCTGGCATGGCAGGCGAGAACTCTGCCTGCTGAGCCACCGTAGCCTGCCCCTAATTTTCTTTTTTAAAGCAACTTTCCCCCATACCTTTTGTGCCACACTTTGTTTTGGAGGATCCAGACTAAGATGTATGCCTTCTCAGAAATAAGAGAATAGACTTCCTAAAGAGCAGTTTATGCCCACTATAATAACCTCTGAAAGCATTTGAGTAGACACTCAGGATTGTTCATCTTCTATGATAATTATGAAATCAATCAGCTCAATCTCGGATTCAGTTGCTAAGGGTTTTTGCATTCATTATTCCTGATAGCATATTTTCTTTATTTCATTATATTAATTAAGTGAATGTTTTATCTGCTGGGTGAGCAAACTAAGTCTTTTGTGGATTGCTGGGCAGGAGCCCAAAGTTCTGAAACACCTTTGATAAGGACTTCTTGCATTCCTCTAGTCACCTGCACTGCAGGAAAACTCACTGGGTATTGAGATAGACATGTAAAGATTTATAACTAAGCAAGAGGGAAAAATAGCAAAATTTAAACATCCTACTGAGACATATTTTAAAATCACGGAGGAAAAACATTATTTTTAAACACAACTGTCTATAGTTTTGACTTGAAATGTTGGGAAACTAACCCTGAGATGGGGACAATCACACAGGACTTTGGGCATTTCTTTTTTTAATGTGCTGCTCTTCTTTTTCTCTATTTCCTTATAACTTAGACCCATCGTACACTTTCATGGGAAGTGTGTGTGCTGCATTATGGGTTTTCTTCTCCATCTATCTTGTTAAAGCACTGGCTCTTCTCATCATATATTATTATACAATAGAAACAATAAACACATTATAGTCAGACTTTGCCCCATAAAATAAGTGGAAAACTTTCTTAGTGGAGAGTAAAAGTTGCTGAAATCTCTTTTAAGCTTTAATTCTTGTCTCTTTGATACTCAAGTCTCTATGTGAGAGGTTTACAAGTTTTGCAAGAAAGTATGAATGGAAGCAGTTCTGTGATTTAGTTCTAGCACTTTTAATCAACCACTCTCTGGAGAAGCAAGATGTAGGTTTGAATCCCGGCTATGTCAATTATTACTCAGGAAAACATTTTTTAAATCTTAATTTCCTCAACTTTAAAAATGGGGACTAAAACAGTGTCTATTCTCTGGGGTTGGGTGGATTCCAAAAAGTGAGTTTTGTGAGGTGTTTAGTATAGTAAGAGTTCAACCAATGTTATCATTTGTCATCATTAACATGCTAATCTTCCCTGTCCCCGTAGCCTCAACATCAGCACCATCAGCATTAAATTCTCATCAAGTACCCAGTGACATAGAACTGGGAAGGACATTAAACAGGTTATTTTATTTACTCCACACAAGAATTCTATGAGGCACCGGTTACTCTCTCAGCTTTACAGGTGAGAAAACTAAAGCTCGTGCCGTTGAAGTAAATTGTCCAGAAAATTCCTAAGTGAAAAAGCTGAAATAAAAACCCACGTCTGCTCATAATAACTTTCTACTTAATTTGGAGTGTTGCAAAAAAGTCAGAAATCTGTGAGATGAAACTTCTCCATAAGCAGGCATTTTCCTTTGAAATTACTATGTGAGAAAATCTTATTTGCTAAAATTACTTTTCTGCTAGCTGTTTAATTGAGAAGCCTTAATGAGGCTTACTTCCTAATCAAAAGAGTTTATATTCTGATTACTATCTGAATACACCAGTACCAATTATTGCTCACCACACTATTTTTTGGGTACTCTGGTTGCTGGACTATATATATATAGTCAATATATAATTCTTGGCTTGGGCAAAGGGCTCTGTCACATATTTTTAGCAAAGTAAAATGTATAGTTAGCATTCTGACCCAATGACACAGGTTATACATTAAATTATCTTTTTTTATCTCATTGTCATTATGAGAAAAATGATATAAAAAAAATCTAGGGTCCAAAATTTGCCTTTTCAACTTCATATATTAATGTCTTCTCCTAAAGATACCTTTTTTTTTTATTACAGGAGTTTGAAACAGCTAGTGAATCTCTTTCTTTTCCACTTCTTATCTTCTAGCTATAAAGGTAATTGTCAGTTTAGTAAGATATGAATATTGGGTATTCAGAGTCCATTCCTATTATTCCTTTTTGTGGTAATAACTTCAGCTTGAACCTTTGCAAAGACAATCTGAGGACACCTTGAGATCTACCTAAATCACAATCTATGGGGCCAAACAAAAATAAAAATAAAAGAACTGCATGTACCCCAGCAAATCACATTCCTAAAGCTAATCCATTCCTGTGGGTGTGTTCCCATGTAAGTAGGATCTTTTGATAAGGTTACTTCAGTTAAGGTGTGGCTCAGGGTTGTTGTTAATCCTTTTATTAGAGTCATTTATAAGAGAAGGAAATTTAGACTAACAGGGAGAAATTCAGGAAAGCAAGAAGCTGAAAGCAAGGAAACCTTGAAGAGAAGGGAAAGACCAGCAGATGCCACCATGTGCTTTTTGCCATATGACAGAGGAGTCCAGGATTGCCAGCAGTGGGTCTTCAGGAAGAAAGCATCCTCCTGATGATTCCTAGATTTGGTCATTTTCATGGCTTCAAAACTATAAGCTTGTAAGCTAATAAATTCCCATACTAAAGCCAACACATTTCATGGCCATCTGCTTTGAGTAGCGTAGCAAACTAAAACACCTACTATGTGCCAGCACTGTTCAAGACCTTGGAGATGTTTCATGGCCAGATGAGGAAAAGGAAGAACAAGAAGTAAAAGGGTAAGCTGGCACCAGCTGGGCCAGGTGTATGGAATTG